>JAJJWW010017759.1:0-30502 GCA_023531295.1 Papaver armeniacum
TATATCAAAGTGTTGGCGTGGATAATCCTCGAGAAAAGTTCATCCAGGAGGGCTTCTTATGATGCGTATCAATGATACTGATGCGATATATATTTTTATGTTGTTTTTCATAATGAAGAGAGGTTGTAATGATGATAGTCCTTGCTATCTCTAGCTTCTTCATTGAATTCAATGTATTCTTTTTGAGGTTTGTATGCTACATTCTACGTGTACACGTGCTTTTGATGTTTATAACTTTAACAGTAAACGTTTTGTTAATTGATCAAGCAAATTCCTCGCCTTTAGATACTTTTTGTAGCTCTTGCTTTAATCTTTTTTGTTGAGTATATAAACTAATCGCTGAGCGTTATCTTAGGCGCCGCTAGAAGATGTGGTTGCAGAAGATTGGGGGAGAACGTAAAAATTCAAAATGTCGTCGTAATAACTAGCAGAGGTAAATGTTTAATTATTATTTTTAATTGGGGGAGTTTAATTTATGCCCATTACATATTTGTAGAAATCCTTTTTGGCAAAGACTCCGTAAGTATCGTCACTTATACCGCTCCTAGAGCAAAGATTGGAAATAAGTGAGTTAGCTAGATCAGAACATATAAGACTCTTTAATGCATTTTATGTCCGTACATGCCTAAATTTTAACCTTGTGGAAATACTAATAATTTATGCATGTATTGTTGCTGAGGTCTACACATGAATCACCTATAAGAGGTATAAGTGTATGAAATTGTATCCCTATAAGATATTTAGTGATCTTAATTTGAGCACGTCCAACTTTTTCTTCAGTCCATATTTACTCGTTAATGCATCACATTGACCATAGGAGCATGTATATAGAGGAAGGCAATGCCGAAGGGTTTCAAAGTGATAAGTTCATTAAAGGACATCATGCGACACTTATCCATGATAACTCTTATGTAGGCGAAGATGCATGGGATGAGAGCTTACATCCTGCTATATTTTTTTCTTCTCTAATGTTTTGTTCCAGAATGTTTTATTGGAAATGAGTTTAATACCACAATCATGCATGTGATTCACTTTCTTCCCATGCACCTGTTATTCACCTGCCACATTAAAACCAAGGTACCACAATAGGGAAGTCATTTTTTATGCCTGTGAACAATTTGTGCTCAACTACCATTACCTTAATCCCATCATATTATTAGAATCCCACTTACATTAAGAAATGGTAGTTTGCAATCTAAAACCGTGTAGAGCGAATGGTTTCCAACCATGTAGTTATGGGTTCGACTCTCACAGATAGCATAGTTGATTGAGTAAGCTAAAACCGTACATGCTTCCAGTGGAAATATTAGCTCTGCAATTAAAAAGCACGTCATAATCTTGGTACCCGCAGCAAAAGAAAGCAGGCAATCCTATAATTAGCAAACATGGAGTTATTAGACTCAATGCCCTGCCGCCGTAGTTCCAGTATCGTTCATTGAATTCCGAGGCTACACAATTTACATAAGTTGTGATTGATGCAAAATGGAGTGCCGCATAGTGCATGGTTTTGATTATGCTTGATGACTAGAAAAGAAAATTATTATAGCCAATAAATAAGTAAATGGTAAGATTAATAGGGAAACGTAGATTGGTGAGATTGTTCTAAACTAACTTACCACATAATCGAGCACATAAGAATTTATTCTTTCTGTGGTAAAGATGTGCGAAAAGGAATGACCATGTTATTGGGTACTCCAAAACAATTTAAGGGGCTACGGGTCGGGCTATGGGCCATGGATAATGACAAATAAAACACCGGGTCGCATGTTCCCGCTAACTTATAGTGCTCATGATTAATTTTAATATGGGGACTTTGATTAACCTTTGATTTTCTAATCCACGTCCGGGGCCTACGGCCCATAGAAATTAAGGTAAACATCTACGGCTAAACCCCTGGGTTTCCGATTCATGGACTGGACAATTTTGACCCAACCAACAATAGCCCTGACTATTTTACATGCTCAACTTCCGGGTCGTAGGCTAACTAAACACGACCCCAGTCAATACACGCCGACTAAAATTTTGTGGGAGGATACTGACGTCCCACCAAACAACAACCAAAATTTAAAAAAATGTTGATCCCCGGATGCTTCTGGGTACCTATACGACCATGGATTTAGGCCATCCGGTGGTTCAAATTTTGAGAGATACTTACATCCATATGTTCATGAGAAGATATTTTCAAATTAATTATTTTGGATAGGATTCAGAGTTCAGGGTTCAGATATGAGCAATTAGATTTGAGATATTTATAATAATGATGCTTATGGAAAATCAAGCAACCTTTTTTTTTTTTTGCTGGGCAAATCAGTTTCTTGACAATTTAGCGTAAGATAATATTCTACTGTTAACCATAGTGTCCAGAGTTCGACGACAACTTATACCACAATGTGGTAAAGTTTTTGTTGAACAACGAATATGCTACATTGGTTCAGGTGTGATTCCGGCGCTTTGTTTGGATACTTTATCTTATATCGCATTTAATATTAGGTAGCGTAGTAAAGTTATTATCTTCAAGTGTTAGAGAACTTGGTATGTAACAAGGTATTCATCTATGAGTAACTGTTTATCTTATGTTTTGTGAATTTTCTTTCAATTTCCATGAGTAAGATCAAGTTACAGGGTCAATACTTCCAATAACAAATCAGACTTATTGAGGTGGAAAATTAAGTTTCACAATAACCGGGTACGGTTTCTCAAGATGCTTGGATATTTAGTAATGCAACAAAAGATAGTTGGTTGCATTAACCTGAATTCAAGCATGAACGTATGGAGAATCAACAATGGAATAGCGAATAAGTGGTCATAGAGTCAATACCTATCAAATATCTCGTGATATTTTTTCTTAAAAAAAGTTCCAACACTTCCAGGACACAAAAATTATATACTAAAGGTAAGGAGCTAATTAACAAGCAACACAACTAGATCAATCTATAGTTTTTTTTTTACCCCAAGACATAGTTAATTCCAGCTAAAGTTGTTGATTATGACACTACTGATATTGTTCTTAAGAGTGGTAACACAATATCTTGGTTTCGATTTAAATAACTGTTTTAGGAATTTATTGAGTGACTGCTTACCGCGTGACTTTGTGAAATTTTGTTAAGTTTTGATGATTAAAATCAAGTTCCTAGGGAAAAACTGGCTAACTAAGGTGAAAAAAAAAACGTTCACAATAATACACGTACGTAACACAAATATACTTACGGGTTTATTGAGTTGGTTGCTAAAATATTAATGTTTAAGACCAACGGGACATACTAAATTCAAAATATCTGAAAAAATACAAAAACTTATCAAACAATCTACACATTTTCCTGAAACTAGACAATTTTCAAAATTAGTTAGAATTCCGTATATACTCTAGCATACGAATCACAAACAATAGAAAGAAAAATATCTCTCCATAACAAGATAGTTTAATCTTCGAATCAAAATATCCAATAGATGAAGAATATATCAATAGACCAAAATATCCAATAATGTTAGGTAAAACACAACAAAGTAAACCGTATAAACGCCACCCTTATTTCTTTAGTAGAAAATCGATGGATTTCAAAGAAAATTATGAGTTGAAACGGCAAAACAATATTAGTAAGAAATAACATTTTCATAGAATTATCTGATTGAGTTTTATGAATCTAAAAAAAAAGATTGGATAAAAGATCATTACAATAGGATCGTATATATGTACAGCGGAAATGGAAGATAAAAACACAAGCTAACAAAGTTTAGAGAAAAACAAAAATTAGACAAATACTGGAATGACATCACGTTTAGTTTTTTAGAATTGGATGACTGTTACGAAATCAACAATGCAGGAAAAAGTTCTACAACTCATCTATTGTCAAGTGATGGTAAAATTTTATAACTCATCTATTGTCTCTGAAGCATTTTACTGGGGAAAATTCTCCAGAAGATTCAGAGTCTAATGAGGGGCCGAATGCAAAAAAAAACTACAAAGATACCTTGGAAACTTAAAAACGATATACAATTTCTTTTTTCCGGTAATTGTTTTGAAGAAGAAAATACTAAAAGAAATAGATGGAGAAGTGATTTTATTCCTAAGAAAACAAGTAACATCACATATATATAAAGAGCATAATAGGAGTATTTTTCCAAACCATGGATCCGAAGAAAAGATCAAAGAATTTTGGAAATATAATTACAAAGATGAACTTAAAGTAAAACAAAAGAGAGGCAAGAAGATAGGATATTGACATTCAAATAACATCCACAACAAAAATATAGTGTAAGCATGGATAGAATTTGGAATCGAGAAAGAACGAAAATGTGCAAATAAGGTCTTATAGTATATAAAATGAAGAAATAATATGGGAATTTAAGCGCAATTCAAAGACATGTAGATTTTGTTTCGGGTTAAATGACTGGCAGAAGTCAAATAGGATTAACAAGGTATATTATGCTACGTTTCACAATAAATTTTCTGGTTGTTTTCATGTCATTTTTTAATCTACATATATTACTGCTTTCTTATTTTGGTTGAACATAATATATGTACCAATGGAGGGTACAATACGTATGAATATGCACATATCTAGGACTTTTCATTTTTTATTTTTTGTTTGAAATTATTCATTTACTCTTTTATAAGGGTTAAGTTTTTCGTTCCCAATTTTGTTAATGGTTTCTACAAATTTTTATATAGAATCATACTGATCAACGAGTTTTTTTGTTGGTTAGTTTCCCACAATGTGGTCGTATTTTTTTTAATATCAAGCCTTTGTGAAAGAATATCAAGCCTTTTGACACCTGTCTATTTGTGAAAGAATATGGTTTATTGTTCAAACTCAGTTCAAAACGAAGTGCTATGATATACACTCTTTAGTAAGCAAAGAATCCGCTTTCTCTTCCATAAAAACGACCTAATTCTTTTTGTTTGAAATATTATACCAATTTTTTTCTTTTTTGAAGCATATATACCAATCTTTGGGCGATAAGTAGAATCAGTATTGGCATGTATTTCATGAAATTCTTTTTATTCATATAATGTAGATGTATTTTAGGTGTTTAATGAGGCAGTATTACATTATCTTTTTCGTATCGGCATGTATCTCATGAAATACACCACATCATTAACGTTCTTATAACATGCATTTACATGATTGGGGAGCATCATCAATTCACAAAGAGTATTATATCTTCAATAATTAAGGGTCTAAGTAATTTTTTCCTATTTTAACAAATGATAGTTGGTTACAAATTGAAATATTATTTAAGTTCCAAATTGAGCATGTTGATATACCAATTGCTTTTAGCTATACTGGGAGCTTAGACATATTGATGCATTAGGGTCACGTTATTGTAGTCCATGCACTCTACTACATGTCCTTTGTGTAGTCTGCCTTAGCTTGACCAGATTAAGTTGACAATCACATGTTAAGTAAATCACATTTGTTTAGCTAAAAAGACCGCCATACTTTACTTTCGGAGGAAAGCACTATCAATTAAATTTTTCATGGAGTTGGCCCAATTTGAGCATTTATTTTCTATTCATTCTCTAAAGTATATTTAAATATGTTTTGTAGAGAAAAAGGTCACCACTTTGTTGCTCTATCATCGTTATCACCATTTCGCACTAAGCTAAACTATCTTATAGTTGCCAACATGGATCCATCTGTTCTTATGATTTCTCTATTCCGTTTTTCAATAATGACGATTGTTTTTTAAAATTAATAAGGGATAAATAATGATAAAGTTAAATATTCATTATTTGGATATATTAACTAAGTTGTTGTCATTTTTAACGTATTGTTACAAGGAAATAAAGTATGTACACTTAAGACTATATATGACGAGAGGTTGAGCCGGGGCCGTAAGGCCCGGTGATACCTAGTTAATTAATAATAATATGATTTCAGGTGATTTTTCTCTGTTATGGTAGAAAGCTGAATAAAGTTCTCTTCCTAAAGTTTCTGGCCCCACCAGAGAGTATTTCGACCAATAAGAAATTTCTGTTGTTTCACACCATCAATATTTCACCCAAGAACACCACCGAATATCAGACCTAAAAAAAAAACGAGACTTACATCTCAATCAGCGGAGTTTATTTTCCTTCTGCTACTGCACACAACAACTAATCACGATTCTCTCCTGCTGCAAACTAAACCCTAATCCCCAATGGTTTACCAAAACGTGGTAAGAATCGTGGGTGCGAATGTCAATCCTACACTATCTATATCAAGAGATCACCGATATTGCTTCTCTTCACACGAATAAGCGGCGAAGAAAATGCTCTAGGTTTCTCCGTCCCAACTACTCGCTTACATATACTCTAGGTTTCTCTCACATGAAATCCGGGGTTTGAGAAACATGTTGAATATTTAGAGTTAAAAAAAACCATTGGTCGCCTCTTCCTCTCTCTGTCTATTTTACTCCCGCTTATTCTTCGTTCTACCTCCATGTTCTAATTTTTGTTATTCTTTTGCTGGAAATGACCAAAACTATGATTGATTCCCATATATGTGACCCATTCCGTAACAAATACAAATAGCTGACCAAAACTATCTCTGTGGTATTTACATAATGGCTAAGATACCCTTTTATACGATGGGTGTCGGGACACGGGTTGTTGATTAGGAAAAACTAATCAGTTCTTAGAAATCAACACCTAATGTATTAAAATACATCCCATCCCATTTCTTTTCTTCTTCTCATTCTTTCTTTTCTTCTTCGTTCTTCTTTCTTCTTCTCATTCTCTTCCCCCCGTTTCTTCTTTTGTTCGAGTTTTGAGTGATGAAATGGGGTTTGAGAATCAAGGGAAGACGATACAAATCAAGCAATGAGTGTTACTAGTGATGTTTATTATAATAGATGATTTGTATTCAATGAAGAGGTGAAACAGAGAATCAGAATTAGGGTTTTTAGTTTTAGTTTTGAGGCTTGTGGAATTTAGCAAAGGTATTGAGTTGATGGTAGATGAAGATTGAATGGGTTGATGATGAATTGATGATGTGGAGCTGTTCGGTCTTTGAATCGTAAAGAGAAAGGTAAATTAGGGTTTCGTTGAATTGAATCAGTCTTGTGTGAAATTGTTTATTAATTAGTTGTTTATCCGATGGGTTTTATGTTAATTGAAGATTTGTGTGGAAGTTATAAGTGGAATTAAGTTCGATGAAGGTTTGAGAAAATTAGGTTTTCTGCTCTTCCCAAATTAGAATTAGAGCTCTAGTTGTTGTGGCTGATATGAAGAAGGAATTAGACCTGTGTAAATGGGGGTTTATGTGTATTGAATGTGTAGGATTGGTAGTTTTGTTGAGTTGCGCTTGAGGTCGCTGAATCGTCAGAACTCAATGGGTTGGTGGTGTTCTAAAGGTGAATAATCCGAATGAAGTTGATATGGGTATTGGATTTGGAAGTGAACTGGTGGTGTTAATGTAGGAACCGTAGTTAGGAAGTTAAATCGAATTGAGAATTGGTTAAGTTGAGTATTGAGAAAAACGGTGGTATTACTCGGCTATAATTGTGAATGGTGGTGATTTAGATGCTTAGGAAACTCGAGAACAAGAATCTTATGGAAGAAAATATGTTCTCACTGTGAGTATTATTGAAAGTGCAGGTGAATGGAAATGAATTTGGAGTTGGACATTATGTCGTTATTAGAATTCCCGAGTTTGTATCTCGAGATGATGAAGAGGTGAGTTAGTTGGCCGCAGAGCTGAATTGTTGGTATCGGTAAGATTGTTGTTAGTTGAGATTGAATACGAATGAAAGTTCAAGAACTACATTTGAGTGTTTGGGGTTCCATTAGTGTGATTGCTGGTGTTGTGGTAGCAATTGAATCCCGAGGACAAAAGTTGGTAATGTTATAGTTGTTGGAATTAAAAGGTTGTTGATAAGATGTATGTGTTGAAGTTGATCTTAATGAGGTTATGGAATATGGCTTAGTACTGCAACTGCAGGTAGAGGTAGAACGTCCGGCAAAAGAAAAACATATAAAAGGTAACGGAACCCATGCTTCTCATTTGTGTTTTTGTTGGTCAAACACTTTCATCTTGGACTTGTCGTTGCATTCTAAAATGGAATAAGGAAACTCACCTTCTTCTTGTATTTTTTTTTAATGGTGCTCCAGCTATATTTGTTGCGGTTTCAGCTATGAGACCACGTGTCGATGTTGCATATTGCATCCATCCTCTACCCAAGCGTCTTGCAAAGACACATAATTGGGCGGTATGTATCAATTATAAACGCAAATCAATGAATTGGTCTAGTTTTAAATGTTTGCAACATAATTACGTATAAGCAGTGGATAGTGTATTTCCATGATGTACTCACTAGCTATCTTAGTTTTCACTTCTTTAAGAGCCAAGAAGTAAGATTTCTCATGCATATAATTTCCTCGAGGAGAAATCATTTCCCAAGCATCTAATGCCCAATATTATGTAGGTTTTAAAGAAAAAAATTCCAGTGTTTTATTCCTTGTTGAAGGATTTGTGCTGGAAAGTTGGGTTTATTCCAACTCAGTGTTGTTTGGAGTTTAGGTTGCAATGAAAACCTTAACTCTCATCACTGTGCACTACGTGTTTTCACTTTCCAGTCTAACTGAAAGTTCAGCTCTGGTCTGTAGAATCATTTATTGCAACACCTTCTAAAATATTATTATCTGTTTTATCTTCTTGTGTGTTTCACATATTGTTACTACGTTGCATGATGGCTGTGTTGTTTGTAATGCCGCCCGAGTATGTGTCACCCGCATTTCTCTCTGATTTTGAAGAGCCATGAGACTTACCTCTCGACATTTTAATCTGGTTTTTATCCTGGGATTATTCTCGCTTGGGTATGCACCTAAGCGTTTGTACTTGGAAGAGAGGCTTGAATGTTTCCGTGTGTTGAAGCATGAAATCGAAACCGATCCTCCCTAAGTTATCTATACAATATAGTCTCTCGTCTAGTGTTATTTCCAAGACAATGGTGTTGGCAACTACTTCATTTACTTCTTGTCTTTGGTTAGAGTGATGCTACAACTATATTTCGTGTGTGGAGTCGCCTGAGTGCTGAATTTTGGTATGTAAATGTTTTGAAAGAGCTTTCAGCTTAAACCATGTTTACAATCTTTTCTTACCATGTTCTTGGTCCTGCCCATGGCATCTGGACCCATGTTCTTGCTAGTGTACTTTTTCCTAGTCCCCTCATACTCATAATGGCGGAATGGCCCAGCTCCTTTGCAGTGATGAATTGGTAAACATGAACACTCCACACTCCCAATTGAGGTAAAAAGATGATACATGTTGTATGTTGTGTTGTTTCAATGTTTTGTGCATAATGAAAAAATGCTTATGGTACATACTATAGCTTGTGGTTGTTGTTCTCTGTAGCTCTGTGAGTTGGTATCTTATCAACGATACACAAAGGCACTGTCCACTCTCCAAAGATCTTCACTTGTGGAAAAATCAAGGCAAAAACCCCAGAGCGTATGACTGCTTTGAGAAATGTGAGCATCTCCATAGTTTTATTTTATTTTTAATAGCACACAGCCAAAGCTTCTGGAATTTCTCCGATTTTGAAGAGCCATGAAACTTACCTCTGACACTTTAATCTCGTTTTTAGCCTGGAATTATTTTGCTTGGGTACGCACCTAGGCGTTGTACTTGGAAGAGAGGCTTGAATGTTTCCGTGTGTTGAAGTATGACGTGAAACCGATCCTCCTAAGTTATCAATACAATATAGTCTCTAGTTCAATACTTCTCTGTTGTCATTATACCTTTTTTGTTTTTAAGTTGTAGAAATTAAATTATTGCTAATAATGAGAGTTGGAACACATCATACCGTCAAAGAATAGCCTAAATTAGTTCGCCTTCGTTTGATTTCCCCGGAGGGATTCTCGGTACCGATTAGTTAAGAATGGGCTTGTAAATAAATATTTTAGTTTGAGCAAACGCTAACCGCGTCTCCGTGGAAACCAAGTATATGTAACTTTTGGTTGATGTCTCGCAGAGAACTAGGATTTGGATACAATCGATTTTCTTGAGCACTTGCCAGCCTTTACCACGGCTCCTTTTCCGAGTTCTTGGTTGCCAGGTAAACATTCTTCTATCTTGTTTTCTGTTGTGGGGACATATACAGCACCTGAGTTAGTATGCTTAGTTTGTGCTTCCTACCAGACTGGATATTTATTTGATCCTTCATTGCTGACATTTGAAGAACTTATCATAGCCACAAGTAGGAGCAGTTTACAACTTCATGATCCAGTTAGCACTTTCAATGGTATGTGAAATGTGCAATATTAGTTTTTCTTCTACCCCGAAAAATATGAATAACGTTGTTACATCCTTGTTGAATTTTTTTTTTTTCAAACAGGTAGCTGGGGAAAGCATTAAAATCTATAATGCCATCAGCGATGGTACGCTTAATTTGGTTGACAAGGGAATTAGAGAGGATTTGCGTTCATGGTTCCGATTCTACTTAACCCGCCAAGGAAAAATTTTCTTTTTCTTTGAGGAGGTGTCGTTAACAGGTCAGTTTTTATTTCTTTGTTTTTCTCTTCATACAAGGGAATCATAAGTTTTTTTTTTTTTTTTAAATCATCCAGATACAAGATTTAAATGCTAATATTGATAAGACATCCTTTAATAGACAACCGTTTTACCGATTTTGTAAGCTTTTATGCCCTCGTAAGCATATGATCTTCTTGACTAACATAGTGGGTCATAATCGAACTTAGTGCTTGCGGAAACTTCAATGGATTTTCCAGCTCTCTCATATATGTGGTTGAAACTTTGAATTGTAGGGTGACGATTGAAGTAAAAAAGAGCATTGGGAGAGGTAGTGGGTTTGTTGCTGTTGAGATACCATTTACTCCTTGTGTAAAGCGTGTTTTGGAACTTTCACTAGAAGAAGCACACCCACTTGGTAACTGCTTTCCCTTTTCTTTTACTTACTGGTCATTCTATTCATTTTACAATTACATGTCCACATGTTGTTTCTTACCCTTATAGGAGACACAAGATTTACTACTTTAATGTAAGCATTTGTCTTATTTATCGCTTGCATACATTGATTTTTGTTTTCTCTTTCAGACATAACTATATTGGCTCGAGCATTTGCTTCTTGGTTTACTTCGTGAGGGTGATGTGTACTTGAAAACCTTGGGGCCGACCCAAACAACATCCGCACACAGGCAAGGCCTACTCTAACAATTTTATCCATGACATTTTATCACTCCATAGCTATAAAGGGATTTTGTTTTGTCTACTTTGATAGGTTATCCGGATGGTTGGTGAAAGTACTGAAGTTGTAGGTGCTGGCGTTGGAGGAGGTGGCACCAACAGGCAACAGTAAGATGCCTACACTGTGGAGAAGTTATTGAAGCATGAGAGTGTCTATAAGTCATAATGTGCTACATTGCTTTATGGATTCTTTTGTGATTTCTTTACATTGGTTGCCGAAAAATAAAGTTTTTAAATCAAAGGATTTCTTGTTTGTGGGCTAATCAGAGAAAATGGTGCTAGTGTTATTCGGATAGTTCCGTATTCAGCATACGAGCAATGGGTACAGGTCATGTTGTTGATCTTTTAGCGGGTCCGAATGCAACCGGTGGAACCGCCGTTTTGTTTACTTACTCGTTAGAATTAGCTCGAACCAAGCTTGCTTATCGTAAATGCAACAAAAGCTAGTGCTCATATCCACCACCAAAACCTGCAAGCAGAAATATCCACAACTAGACCCCCGCAGTGGAGTATCCACAACTAAAAAGTTATTTTGGTCTTCCCACAACAAATTTATTATCTCTGACTTTTCATTTTTCCACCTAGTAAATTTTTGAATCATTTGATATTCTATTTCAATTATTATTTCTATCTCTACACATTGTCAATATTAGACTTTAGAGATAAGATGACATGTGGACCTCTAATGTCCATTTCTTTCTATTACAATTATTGACCACCTAGCACTATGTAGAAATATACTTTGTAAACAGAAGTTGTTCACATGAACAAAACCGACTGCATTTTCATATCCTGCTAGCTGCACAAATGAAGGACTGATTTTGAGGGTAGAAAACTGATTCAGTAAGCTTACAATTCCCTGATGAGTAAAATAGAGAAAACAACGCACTAAAAACAGCCAGAACCAGCTTAAATTGCCAATTTGTTCCCCTGCTAGGCAGCCTTGACAACCAATTTCCCATGAGTTGTTTTTATTTCATCAAAAATTGAATTTATAATTTGTGTTTCTCAAACAATTTGTATTTATTGCAAAAGTAAATATTCCAATTTACAATACTATTACATGGTTGTAAACTGCTGATTTTCTGAACACAGTAACCCCTTCCAAACACAGCCAGTATTACTATAATCCAGATAATTCTAACAAGCTTATTACAAGACAAGACTACCAACTAACTCCAATTTTCTTAACATCAAGCAGTGTACAATATTGCAACAAAATATCCAGGCGAATTTGATTTTACTGCAGCTCTTAAAAGTTAGGATCTTCGTTGCATGTGGAAGATTTAGCTGATCCCTGTACTTGGTCAAGCTTCAAGTTTGAATAAAGAAGGGCATCTCCTGTGATTTAGCATATTGAATAGATGGAACATCTACAAAACAAAACACTGCAGAACTATCAATATCATGTTCGTAATAACATCTATCATATTAGAAATATGAAATTATCAGTTCAATATGAGCTAAAAAGGAGCTTTCCTGGTTCTCAAGGAGGTTACTGTTCTATAAAGATCATGAAACCCTGTCAATAATCAAGTAACTGAAGCATAAATATAGACGTCCATCTATGGTGGTAAGCAATCTCACCCCATAGAAGAGTATTCACTGGTTATGAACAAAGCTTAACTTAAAAAAATAGTCCTGCTGATCAAGGGTGGTCATTTCAAAACACCTTGGAAGGCATCAAAGGTAGGATAAAAAAAATGTACCAATTTTTCATATAATTATCACGATTTTCAAGAATTAAAGCAGTTATTGACCTCGGTACGCCCCTTGTAATGGATCAAATATCATTTCTAGCGTCATCTGAAAGAGCTCCATTCCTTGTTGAGCAACACCATCAGGTCCAAATTGCTCCTGCAAATCCTGTAATATAGTAAGATACATTTATCCACAAGATTTTGCCAACATGACTGCTTAGAGGGATAAGAAAGAAAGAGTCCTATAAACAAATTAAACCCGAAGTAGTCATCAATTCAGTTAAACTTTAACTGGATTATTAGCACACAAGGTTGATATACCGAAGTATCTACTAATTTAATCACATAGGCACACACCTTCGAAAGTTGCAGATATAGAGGGTTCTCGCTATAGAATAAACTATTTGGGAAAGCAAATACAATGGCAATACAAGTCAATGTCAACTCTGTGAGCTATTTCTCAACTTGGCTCCTGCCTATAAAGAATAAGCAATTGCCTATACACATAAAAAATCCATTCTTTAATTCTTTTATTTCCAATTTCTATCAATACGTAAGGTCAATATGCTAAGTATCTACCCAAACAACAATTCCCTTCATGCAGAAACAAATCAGATGGTTTAAGATGCGAAGAATTCATTCTATAAAAGATTATTTCGAAAACATGTAACACCATGACAGAATTCTATGCAAAACATCAACACTAAGCAGCTGTTTTCCAACTCTGCACTTAATTTTTTCTATCTCAAAGGAGTTATTTTACATGAAACTACAAAGAGGACGACATATATTACCTTGATGCCAACGAAACGACTTTTTATTAACTCAGCCTTATTCTTCCTTGTGCATCTCCATTGCACCTATGATATCTCGAAAAAAGGAAACAAGCTAAACTGTGAACTCACTGTCTGCTTTATGTAGAACAAGTCAACTCTTCCATTAAGGAACCAAAAAGTAAAATCTTGAGATAGTGCATAAAAAATTCTTGTTGACGGACAATAATTTGAAATCCATAAAAGATGATAAGCAAATAGGATATCCAGATAAGCAAACACCTTTGCCATAAGAAGATTCAAACAAGTACCACTGGCAACTCATCCTCAACATATGAGCCACCCAACACCTTTGCCATATGCAGATTCAAACGAGTACCACTCGCAACTCATCATCAACATATAAGCCTGCAAACAAGTAATAACAAAATTTCTAAACTTTAAGCCTCAAAATGAAGATACTAGTAAAAAAGTTACAAATAGAAATGGAGTATCATAGATGACCAGATTATGCAGTTCTTTTTCCATACATGCTGCACGTTCAGAACCTTCACCCACCGATATGATTGAGATATCATCCCCTCTGCAGCAAGCTCAACCCTTAAGAAAATTGCTTTTACCCCCAAAGAAAATTGCTTGTGCCACAGCTATCTGAACCAAAGAAAGTTAAACAAACAACACGGTTTATATCCCCACAAGACTCAACCTCAGCCCAAGAAGAGAGTGCAAACCATAAAGATGTAAGATTATCAACTCATGTTTTGCTAGTTTGAGTCAATATAACAAGACTGACTGGATTGGAAGTTGTTAATACCAGGGTTTGCTCATTAGGCTGAGTCATTATTGTTAACAGGTAAAGCATACACTGGATCTATCGCTTTTATTTCAGGATACTTAAGAAGTGAAAGACCAGCATTACCAGGGTACGAGAAACAATAAGATAAACTCCAATAATGTTGTGAAATATAAATAAAGAAAATGAATCGGTTTTTCCATGAATGAAACAAACTCGCCAACACAAGACAAAAGACGAGAAACAATAAGTTAATGTCAGCTGGCTTTTCAGGTCTGTAGTATTCATAAGCTGTCTTTGTAGTACCTTCACCTGTATTGCTTTAAGTCCAAATTAACCTATCCTCCATATGCACAGCGAACTGAACCTCCTGGATACATTGTTGCAACAGTTTGTCCAACTCTGGCATACAATCTGGGATATCCCAGCTTTCATCCACTGCATTGTGAATATTTGAGATCGCTAGCTCCATTTCTGTAGTTCGAATAAATTCATTAGGCTACTAACATCTTTTTTAGTACCTCTACAAAATATCATAATGACATCAGCACATGAAAATGTGGGAAAGAGCAATAGTACCTCTTGGAGAGGAAATGCAGTGAATCTGACCTTCATCAAGCAAACTGAGCTATACCCCCGACTTTGTCTGAGAAATATAGGCTATGTAGCTCTGGTAACAGCTTCACATTCAAATGTTCAACATTTACAGGTTTAGCTTTACATTGGCAGCCATCCGATAACATCTCCTCCGTCTTCATTAAACAACAACGACAACATCTCTACAGCCTTCAACCACTACCACCAGGTTGCTTCAATCGCCACCAGCACTTCATATCCTTAACCATTCATATCACCTACAATAATCCACCATTTCAATTCAAAAGAAGCACCAGTTTCTTCTTAATTTCTGCTCGAGAACAGACAATACCCATTTCCTTCTCCACCAGCTCCAAGATCCACTCAATTCAGAACCCTAATTCCTATCTCCCATCACAAATTCATTCTCGAGTTCATCTTCAACAAATCAACAGAACCCGTAACAAATCGAACCATCAACTCCTCTCTGTGAATTCAATTTCATCAAAAACCTAACTTATTCTCCTCCAACCCTAACTTGATTTCTAGCAGCAGCAACACAAATTCCACAAAGCGAACCCATAATTGCTTATTCTTCTAATTCGCAAACACCCCATCTTCGATTCAGTTGTATTCTGACATATAAAACAGCAAAATCCCCTTTTTATTCTTGGTTGCAACATAAATCCAGATTTGAACCAAAGCCCTAATCAACCACCATCAGTGGTTCGAATCAAACTCTCTCTATTTTTTCTCCCTCGATCTCTTGTTTTCTATCTCGATCTCTTTTTTCTCTCTCAGAAAAAATATTACACCGGTGGTATCTGAGGTGGAGTGGAGAGGTGTTCTTCAAGAGGAGAGGAAAAAAGAGAGAAACAAGTTAGGAAACAAGATAGAATAGGAAATTAGAGTTCGAGTGGTTGTGGGAGGGTTTGGTGAATAAACAAATGCTTCAAAAAAAAAAAAAAAAGTGAATCCGAATGAAAATGATGGACGGACTACGTTTCGTTTGATCAACTCATACAGATTAAGAAAAGATCTTGACGGATGAGATTGGATTAGGGATGCTCATAATGACGAAAGATGTGTG
The DNA here is from genome assembly GCA_023531295.1 of Papaver armeniacum. NCBI lineage: Eukaryota > Viridiplantae > Streptophyta > Magnoliopsida > Ranunculales > Papaveraceae > Papaver > Papaver armeniacum. The sequence continues at coordinate 16,119 of JAJJWW010017759.1, forward strand.
TTTCTCTTTGTGTTAATACGAACTCATGTATTCGGTTTTATTATCAACCTTCGACACGAAAAAAAAAAAATCTAAAAAAAAAATATTAATAAATTTAGGACATTGTTATCAACATTCCGATACAAAAACCTAAAAATGTATAAGAATGATCGGGAAAATGAAAAATGAAGGTGATCAAGGATAATAAAACAAACATCAATGCATTTAGAGCTCCATTGAAAATTTTGACCGAGACGAGGAGCTCCATTCAAATGTGGTATAACGGAATACAAACTATGAACAAAGAAACTCCGGGAGGGTTCAAACTTCAAACTTAGCATGATACATGATCGAAATCGATAAAATATGAAGCTCAGTGTCGATTCGAACTTCAAGTGTGGTATAACGACATACAAACTACGAATCGAGAAGCTCCGAGAGGGTTCAGACTTTAAACTTAGCATGATGCATCATCGAAATCGATAAATACGAAGCGCATTGTTGATTCAAACTTCAAATGTGGTATAACGACATACAAACTATGAACCAATGAGCTCCATGAGGGTTCGACTTCAAACTTAGCTTGATACATCATCAAAATCGATAAATATGAAGCTCAAAGTGTTGATTCGAACTTCAAATGTGGTATAACGGCATACAAACTCAAAACCCGGACGAGAGTGGCATACAAACTCCGAGATCGAAAACCCGTCGGGAGGAAACTCTTTAAGAATGATGAATCCAACCATCTACAATTAAGATTTCATCAAAATATTCTCCAAAACCTTATTAAAGAGGCAAAATAAGACCATAAATGAAACAATAATACTTCATGAAGGAAAAAGAAGAAATAAGATCAACCTCATCAAAATATTCTCTCAAACCTTAAATGCACCCTAATTTCACAACTTCGAGATAGAAAGTGGCTCGAGATCGAAACCCGATCGGGAGTGGACTTCTATAAGCCTGAACTCCCGTAAGAACGATGAATCCAACCATCTACAAGTAAGATTTCATCGAAATATTCTCCAAAACCTTAAACAAACACTAATTTCACAATTTCGAGAAAGAAAGTGACTCCGAGATCGAAACCGGTTACGAGCTGACTACTATAAGTCAGAACTCCGTAAGAACGATGAATCCAACCATCTACAAGTAAGATTCCATCGAAATATTCTCCAAACCCTTAAACAAACCCTAATTCTGTCAACTTCGAGAAAGAAAGTGGCTTTAAGATCGAAACATGGCCGGGAGTGGACTACTATAAGTCAAAAACTCCGTAAGAACGATGAATTCAACCATCTACAAGTAAGATTTCATCGAAATATTCTTCAAAACCTTAAACAAACCCTAATTTCGTTAATCGATAAATACGAAGCTCATTGTTGATTTGAACTTCAAATGTGGAATAACGGCATACAAACTATGAACCAAGAAACTCTGGGAGGGTTCTGACTTCAAACTTAGCATGATACATCATCGAAATCGATAAATATGAAGCTCCGTGTTGAATAAAACTTCAAATATGGTATAACGGCATACAAACTATGAACCACAAAGCTCTAGGAGGGTTCTGACTTCAAACTTAGCATGATGCATCTTCGAAATCGATGAATACGAAGCTCATTGTTGATTCGAACTTCAAATGTGGAATAACGACATACAAACTATGAACCAATGAGCTCCATGAGGGTCTCCGACTTCAAACTTAGCTTGATAAATCATCAAAATCGATAAATATGAAGCTCGTGTTGATTCGAACTTCAAATGTGGTATAACGGCATACAAACTCAAAACCCGGACGAGAGTGGCATACAAACTCCAAGATCGAAACTCGGCTTCTAGGAGGAAACTCTTTAAGAATGATGAATCCAACCATCTACAATTAAGATTTCATCAAAATATTCTCCAAAACCTTATTAAAGAGGCAAAATAAGACCATAAATGAAACAATAATACTTCATGAAGGAAAAAGAAGAAATAAGATCAACCTCATCAAAATATTCTTTCAAACCTTAAATGTATTCTAATTTCGCCAACTTCGAGATAGAAAGTGGCTCGAGATCGAAACCGATCGGGAGTGGACTTCTATAAGTCGGAAACTCCGAAGAACGATGAATCCAACCATCTACAAGTAAGATTTCATCGAAATATTTTCCAAAACCTTAAACAAACACTAATTCGTCAATTTCGAGAAAGAAAGTGACTTCGAGATCGAAATCGTTACGAGTCGACTACTATAGTCTGAACTCGTAAGAACGATGAATCCAACCATCTACAAGTAAGATTCCATCGAAATATTCTCCAAACCTAAACAAACCCTAATTGCACAACTTCGAGAAAGAAAGTGGCTTTAAGATCGAAACCTGCTCGGGAGTGGACTACTATAAGTCAAAACTCCGAAAGAACGATGAATTCAACTATCTAAAAGTAAGATTTCATCGAAATATTCTTCAAAACCTTAAACAAACCCTAATTTCGTTAATCGATAAATACGAAGCTCATTGTTGATTTGAACTTCAAATGTGGAATCGCACTATGAATAGTCGATTCATCGCTTCTAACGAAGTTTACGACTTATAGTAGTCAAATCTCCGCTGTGTTTCGAGCTCGCAGCCTACTTTATTTCTTGAATTCGCTAGAAAAGGGTTTGTTTAAGGTTTTGGAGAATATTCCATGGAATCTTAATTATAAATGGTTGGATGTCGCTTTACGGGTTAACGACTTATAATAGTCAACTCTCAAATGGATTGAGCTCCTGGGCCACTTTATTTCTGAAGTCGCTTTAAAAGGGTTTTGTTTAAGGTTTCGCAGAATATTCTGGGAATCTTACATATGAATAGTTATATTCATCGTTCTAACGAAGTTTACGACTTATAGTAGTCAACCCTGCTTAGGTTTCGAGCCACCGGCCACTTTCTTTCGAAGTTTCCATAAAAGGGTTTGTTTAAGGTTTTGAGAATATTTCATGGAATCTTACCTATGAATAGTCGTATTCATCATTCTAACGAAGTTTACAACTTATAGTAGTCAACTCCCACCAGTTTCGAGCTCGAGCCACTTTCTTTTGAAGTCGCCGTAAAAGGGTTTGTTTAAGGTTTGGGAGAATATTCCATGGAATCTTAACTATAAATGGATGGATGTTTCGCTTACGAAGTTTCCGACTTATAGTAGTCAACTCCCACCAAGTTTCGAGCTTGGAGTCACTTTCTTTTCTAATCGCAAAAAGGGTTTGTTTAAGGTTTTGGAGAATATTCCATGGAATCTTAACTATGAAATGGTGGATTATCGATCGTGGAAAATGACCGTACTACCCTTTATCGTAAATAGGTAAAGTAAGTATTACCGATCGTGAAAATGACCATATTACCATTCATGAAAATTAGTGTAATAAATATTATGGAGATCGTGGAAATGACCAGACTACCCTTATCGGAAATAAGTAAAGTAAATATAACTGACTGTGAAAATGACCATATTACAGCATAACTTCTTTAAAATAATACTCGATAATATAATATTTTCTTTAAAATAATAAAATTTCATGGTCCCGACTCGGGCCCTTAGTGCTAAAATAATAAATTCGATAAAATCATAAAATAATACATTTCAAAAGTTTTCCTTAAGTATTAATAGGTCCCAAATAATATATAAAATAATAATGCTACTATAAAAATAAAAAATAAATTTCATACATGTTAAATTTTCTCAAAATATGATTCATTATTGATTTGATTTTCACATTGTTGTATTGCAAGAAGAAGTGTTGAAGTGGGATTCATACTTGGAGTGGTTGTATTATTGCAATTAGTCAATAATATAATATCTCAACAAAATTAGTCGATATTATATCTACGATCTACAATTATTATTCAACCTCCAAGTTAGTAATTATCCTATATAATAATAATATATTATTTAACTATAAAAGTTTAGGTGTTGCTATTCAGAAGGGAGTTGGTGCTCAGCTTGTTGCTAGGCTACCAACAAAAGTCTTGTATGATTCTATCGATTGATTGTTTCCCTTTTATAAAAAAAAGAACCAATATTGAAAAATTAAAAAAAAAACTATAAAATAATAATTTATTATATTATCGATAATATAATATCTCTTTAAAATAATAAATTTTCTTGGTCCCAAGCCTATTATTTTATAGAAGTTATACTGTACGCTTCATGGAAATTAGTACAATAAATATTACAAACCGTGAAAATGACCCGTATTTAGCATATTGTACATTTTGATCTAGATTTAGCAATATGAACTAGAATATAACTTGTGTTGATTATGATATATCAAGATTTTTATATTGATCATTAAATCTATCAATAAACCACAAAATATACTTGGCTACATCGTTTATTAAACGGAACGTATACTTGAGGTATATATCTAACAATATGAACCAAAGTATACCTCATGTCGCTTTCGATGTACCATAATTTATATATTGGGTCCTTATATTTACCATTGAACCATTATTTGCTCATATCTCATATAGTCATTTTCACAACCTCTTTAACATTTTATTGCACTTGTTTTGCTAAGGGTACTGGTCATTTTCCTAGCCTCATGAATAGTTAATATATTTTTCCTAAGAAGGATAATATGAGAGTTTTTTATTTGAGGAAAATAATAATATTTGCAATTTTGATGAAATTGAAGGGTGACTATGTATGGACTAACTACGTAAACAAGTGTTGTTCACATGAAGAAAAATTCTTCATAAAAATATGTTGTTGGGGAGTAAACATCCGAACAAGCATTGTTCAAATTATGGTATCCATTGATAGATTTCAATCACACCATACTGTTAAGTTCTCTCCTCAAAATTTCCAAGAAAAAATTATTTTTTCTCACTCTTCAACCCTATAATAGAGAAGTATGGTACGTATGACATTTTTTTGACCAATAGCAAACAATTTTTTTAATCTAATAGACAATAATGCAAGCACATACTCACATGGATTAGCATTACATCCAATTATCGCCAAATCTCTAAGTATTTTTGGCGCTTAATTTTTTGGGATCCAATCTTCCCTCCCGTTTTGACCGCCCAAAATTTCAACACTTATTCCAAAAAAGAAAAATCCAATTTATTTTTCTATTTTATTTTTCAACTTTTCAGTGCACAACTCTCATGGTTTCTTCTTTCTTTCTTTCGCCTTAACTCATCAATTTATTCTACACTAGAAAATCACTTTCACGAAATTGTGATAGATTTCGAGTGTAATATGGTTGTTTTCACAACTTTGGTAATGTTTGTAGCTCTTATATATTCTCGATAAGGATAATATAGTCATTCTCACGCCTCCCTGTAAATATTTTATTGCACATATTCCGGTAGGGTAATGCGATCATTTTCACAATCTTCAGAATATTTGTTGCTATTTGTTATGATAAGGGTAACATGGTCATTTATAATTTGATCAAAATAATACTATCTACAAATCGCGAATGAAATTCGAGGTTAGTTTGGTCATTTTAGAATCTGGGGTCATCTCTCGTAAATCGGCAAGTTGAGTTGGTATACTCGGATAACTCGGGTCCAGTTGAGGAACCATAATGTCTCGATATTTTTCTTCTCTATTAAACCGCTAGATATAACCTCTTATGTCCTCTCCTTTCCTTTCGTCTCCTCTCATATATATGTTTTCAATAGGTAAGGACTTCTACAATATAAAGCACAGTTTGTTTCTGAGTGGTGGCCAGGATTTATTCTGGGCAAAGATAAATCTACTTGCCGTGGTTGTGCACCACACCCATAACCCGCACGTGCGCCAAGGCTAACTTTGCCTATATGAGTGGTGGCCGGATTTATCCCTGGCAAAGATAAATCAAAGGTCGTGATCCTCCGTGCCACACCCTACAAGTCGCACACGTGGTGTTCATTCCAATATTATGAATTAAAAATGAATACTCAAGTCAAGATATTGAATTTTAAAAATTATAACATGGAGGTTCGAACTCATGACCTATTGTGTCATAAGAGTGGCTCTAACCATTGTTCCACCTTGGTTGGAATTGATAAAAAGATAAATCAACAAAGTGGTTGTTTGTTCAACTTAAATATTAATTAGTATAATTATTTTATTAATTAGTATAAGTGATTTGTCTAGAGAGAAGATAAATCTATGGTTATGGTTTGTTCAACTTAAATATTAATTAGTATAAGTGTTTTATTAATTTAGGAAACATAAATTTCTCATGATAAATGATTTATTAATTTTACATCATAAATATCCTTTAATTAATATTAATACATATCTCCATCAATAAGTAATAATTTTGACAAAAATTATTTCAATAGATATTAGTGGTGGTGGTGGTAGTAGAGGAAGAAGTAAGTGATGGAAGCTGTGGAATGTGTTACAAAGTGGTGGAGGCGGTAACATTAGTTTTGGTGGAACAAATAGTGGCTACTGGATGGTTTTAATGGATGTGGTATTAGTTTTTTCTTTTGAATCAAAAATAATAAAAAATTTTACATGATGGGTAACATTGTATTGTGAAAAGTATAGTTGGTTGTTTTTGACACGATCAAAAAAGGCTGATAAAAATACTTTTTGGGATGATACCAAATCATATAAGACAAAATGGTTGTTTTTGGTGCCACCGCTTATCTTTGGTAACCGTCAGACGCATGATTTTCAGTGATAACAAAAAACATATAGTTGAATAAATTAATTGACGACCTAAGTTTGTTAAATCTAAACTTTATACATGACGGTGGGATTAAAAGTTATAAGTGCGCCCAATATTCTACGAGGGATGGAAAATGGTGGTGGTGGAGAAAGAAGTAATATCCGTGGTTTGTGGTAATCGCCGATTTTGATGAGTAGTAATTGACTATGTTAATTATGTGTCGCTACAAAAGGATAACACTAAATTAGAAATGTGGTTGATCGTCTTAATGCTAATATAAACTCTGGTTAAAATACATGAAAATTAAGAAGAAGAAAAAACATTTGATGTCACGTTATATAATAAATAACACTAAAAACTACATATTTAGTATCAAGGTTTCTCCGTCCAATAGATAAATCTAAGGTTGTATTGAGATCCCGTAAGCATAGGAGTAGTTGGTCTTGGATTTCTCAATGATAATGAATATAATGAACGCTCCCCTCTCGGTTTGTCCAATGAAAACCGAAACCTTCTAAAAAAAATAATCAATCGAACAACACTTAGATGGAACGCATCACCACCAAGTGGTAAACTTCTCCAATTGCTACATATCCAAAGTTGAAAATTCTACAAATTAATCTGGTGATTTTCCTACCGCTATGGGCATGCAATTAAATCTCTAATAGTGATTTTAAAGGTATTTAATAATTATAAAATTCTCTTATAAGTTTTGTTTATGCAAGTATTGATTTAACTTGGGTTCTTTTATATTTTTGTGTTAAGTTGATGACTTTTTAATTTGAATACATGTTTGGTTAACAAACTTTGATACATATAGGGTATTTTCTTTGTAAACTCGATGTTAGTCTCTCATTTTTCCCGTTATCACATTGTTTCGATCCCGTATTTGTAGACATTATTTGACTAATATTGGGGTATTTGTTTAATCTCAAGGCCGATTAAACCCAATGTGTGTTGTATACATTGAAGGCGAGGTGTCGGCTCTACCTTGAAACTAATAATTTTTCTTCTAAGGTTAGTTGAATTTATGTAGATACAAATATCAATATGACTATGCTCTTTTAAAACTCCAAATTACTTGAGTAACACTAGATGAGAACGTCATTCATGCACTACTTAGCATAGTTGGTGTGAAATCTTTTATCCACTTTTAATTTCTTCAATATTATGTTATCAATATGATTGAGAAAGAATCTTACACATGTTTTGATTTACTATTATAAGTTTATTTTTTCAACTCACATGTGTATATCTCAAACCTTCCAATAGCCAATGGTTTTTCATTTTTATAACTCTCACATTTTGCAAAAAATAAATAAATAGTGTTTATCTAGTAGGGAAAATATTATGGGTTTTTGCTTCACTCCTTAGAGCCTTAGTTATGAATAATTTCTAACAAAAGTATTCATAAACATCATGGAGTTGGATTGGCAGTTTAGGTATATGTATTGTTAGATGAAATATTCTTTTTGAAGTTTGAAATTATGGTATGATGGAACAATAAATAGGGAAAATTTTATTTACCGTATTTTTTATTTTATTTTCATGTTGGCACAACATTATTACTGGCCCGCATAATAAATTGGAATAACATGCTTAAGTAAAAAAAAAAAGATCGTGTAACCCATTTTGTTTCCCAAAACCTATTTGAATATCAAAATAATTACTCACTTAATAAAATGAAGCAAGAAAAATGTGAACAATATCGTATTAGAGACAAAAATATCCTGCGCCGTTACGGCACGGTTAAGATCTAGTATTATATAAATAAGAGTTGTTCACATGAAGAAAAATTCTTACATAAAAATATGTTGTTGGGGAGAAAACATGTGAACAAACATTGTGCAAATTATTGAAATGCCCTGACACACTAGCTAGATAACTAATACTCCTTTGTAAAAGTTGTTAAAATCTTCAAAAAAAAACAAATTTTCTCGCACTTTAACTCAATAATAGAGGAGCATGGTCTCAGAACTCCGTATGAAATTTGTTTGACCAATAGAAAACCATTTTTTTAATCTAATGGACAATAATGCAAGCACATGACTCACACGGATCCGCCTTACATCCAACGACCGCCACAACTTCTAGATTTTTTTGGCGCTTAGTTTTTTGGGAACCAAATTTCCCCTCCCATTTGACCGCCAAAATTTCATCACCTATTCCCAAAATTACATTTGGTCTCGTGTCACAACAAGAAAAATTCAATTTTTATTTTTATTTTCTTTTCAACTTTCAAAAACACAACTCTCAAGGTTCCCTTTTTATTTTTCTCAGATCTCTCTCCTCAAAACCCTTTGCCATTTCGTCTTCAAAGAAAAAGAAAAAAATGAATAAAAATCCTCTTTCACTCTCGAGGCATGTTGTCTCGTAAAATCTCATTACTTTTTCCCTCCCGATCTCCGAATTCTTCAAATTAGGTTTCACTTTTCACTCAAAATAATCATTTTCCAGGGTTTAATCAATCCTTCAGTTACTCAAATTCATTTAGGGTTTGTCAAGGGGGTCCCGATTTTGTTCAAATTGTAGTGATAAACCTTAAATGGGAGTATTATTTCTTAGGTTTTGTTTATTGAAGATTCGAACTCACCATGGGTATCTTTTTTTACTCAAGATTCGAACACGAATTACAGGTTTCATTACCACGCTTATCTTAACTTGAATTCTCAAGGTAAATTCTTTTATTGATTTGTGTGGTTTATTTGGATCCGATTTGATTCTCCAATTTCTATCTAATTGCGGTCTATTTTAGATTTCTTCTATTGTCTTAGCTATCTATTTTGGATCCGATTTGATTCTTATTTACTTTGCATCAGATCTTGAGGAAAGCTTAAAGTCAAACTTTCAAGGACTCACTCGAGGATTGCAAGCTTAGATGTACAACCCGTAATACAAAATGGTGTTATCTTGTTACATATGGAAGTAGAGAGAACTCAATCTCTCATTCGTGTATACCGACAATAAAAAGTAGCTTCAATTTACAAATCTATTGTATTTCGATGTGTTAGTATGATTTTAATGTTGGGTTTTTGGGGTGTTTTGGATGTGAGAAGGTATTGACTGCTCGAACTGGGTCAATACAAAAGAACACCACCAACTGGTTGAAGATTTCTTCTCCCGATGTAATAAGTAAAATAAACTAAACGCCTTTAATGTATCATTTTTTTTATTTAAACTATTAACTCGATGATGATGGTTTTTGGGTTTGATTTACAAAGTTGGAGATAAAAATTGTAAGTTTGTAGAGAAAGGGTTGACTCCATCTCCATCTCAGATTGGTGTCACATGGTATTGCTCAAGTTAAGAGTGTTACTGGAAGCTTGCATATTCTTAAGGTTGATGGTATGACCATCACTATTGTTTTTTGGTTTGTTGGACTTAAAGATTTTTTTTTAGGATTTGGTTCTTTATCTCCTTACTTTATGAATTTGACTTTAACTTCCACATTTTGATATAGCTTCTCCGAATTTATATTGAATTCTTTGTGTGTTTCAATTATAAATGAAAAAGGTAATATTGGATCGGTTTTTTCATTGATGGTACTAGTTAGAGATTTCTGCGTTCGTCAGATCTCACCTCTCAGGTATCCAATTTTAGTCTAATTGTACTCCCAAATTAATTTAATGAACCAAACTTAGTTGTGTTTTGCTGGGTTACGAGATCTTATCTCCCTATTTTGAGGTTTGACAAGTGATAAGAAGATCAAATTTACTGGCAATGACTCCTTTGGAACATTCTGTCGGGCAGTATTGATTTCAATATGTGAATTTGTTCTTCTCATGTGATAATTTGAGTAGTTTTGGTGTTCTATAGAGTGGGTATATCAGAATATGTGGTATAGCACATCACATGCTTTAAGAAGGGGTATATCAACTGTTGGTTTTCTTACAATCATTATTTCATTTGCGTATAGAAATTTATAGAAGGGGTATATCTAGTGAAGCTAAGATGTCATGGATACTGTGTGGGTTATCTTCATAGGCCCGGTTATGGTCAGCCGTTGGACCATATCTTGTTTACAAATACAAAATACGGGCAAGTTCAGTGCATTGCATAATTCCATTTCCTATGTAGGTAAGGTCAGTATATTTTGATTATTTGTGGAGGTGTTAGTTTTACTTTACATGATGCAACTGATTTTCCTTGTAAAATCGTCTAGAAATCCTCCTAACTTGCTTTTAAGAATCTTTTAATCTCTTGAAGTTTCATAAATTAAAAATAAGTGGTATAAGGTTTCTATTCTTCTAATTAACTTGCTTCCTGACGTGATCTTATATCTACCAGGTGGCTTTGCTGGTAATATTGGTCATGATCCCCACATGCTTTACACGCTTAGTGCTGTGCAAGTCTTGGCTCTCATTGAAAAGCTATGTGCTCCGCATTGATAATGTATCAAATCGTATCCTTTTTGTTGTGTAGTAACCGCTTTCAATGTTTCATTAAAGAAGTTTCAAATCCTTCATTTCTTGATTCCCTTGATTTTATGCTCATACATTGCCGGACTTCGTAATGAAGATGGATTGTTTACAAGTTGTACATTTGGGCTAAAATTGATACTGCATACTTTCGCTATGGTTGTTGGTTCAACTAATGCAAATGAGCAACAAACCACGCAAAAAGATAAAGCTAAAGGTAATGATTTCCCCGATACCAAGTTGTGTAAGAAACCTATATGGATTTTTTCTCTGTTGTCGGCATGATAGAGGACAATATTGAAGGAATATATGACACTTTGTAGGAGTGTGTCGTTATTAGTAAATTTGTCGGAGAAATTGTTGTTTCAGACACAACATTGATGCCACTAGGCTTGTAAATTGTTTTGTTCTTTTGATTTAGGGTTTTTGTTGTGTTCTTGATAAATTGGGTGTTCTATTGTGTAAATTTAAATTAAAATTTGTTGTTGTCATGATTTACTTGAGTGTAAATTGCCTAAAGAGTATATCTCGTTGTTTATTTGCCCTTGACGACATAAATATCATCCGAACCGAAAAGTAGTATTATTGGTGAGAGGTTGGAAGTTCAATGGTTTGTGGGAAAATCATATAGGGCTTCAACCTTAATCTTATCGAGCTTGAACCTTGTGAGAGAGAAAAGTTTGTTGGATTTGGGGAGTGAATATGAATTAGCGATGTGAAATTCCTTCTACTTGCGTAAATTTGAAGGATCTTTCTCTGGATGGAACACCGGCTCCCCGAAATTTATAATCTTTTGTACACGAAGTTGACGTAAGCATCTGTAAGCGCTAGTGAAAGGATGTTGACCGAGCTTTTCCTTGCAGTGCACTCGCGCAACAACTCATTCTCTGGAACCAATCCCTATAGCGATTAAAGAATCAAGCAGCTTGAAGAATTTGGACCTGGTACAACAATTTCGATGGACCTCTTCCATCCAACCTTAGCGATAAATTTTCCCTTGTTATCCCGTGAGTATAAGCTATTGGATCCGACGCTTTGTTATGCTCTTCTTGCTTTGATGTATTTATGTTAACTCCAATTCGTGATAGTAATTGCAGTCTATCAACAACAATTAGAACCTAAGCAGCATAAAGGAAAGCTAGTTATCAAGCCTGTGGCAAGGATCTTACTCTATTTGAAGAGCCATTACATGGTAAGATGTATTAAACTATCTCACATCACTCACCTACCGTTAAATGTCGCACAAAGGAGATCATCATGATCTTGGCAAAGAGGTCTATTACATAATTTGAATTATAAAATTAAATGAACAAAGTGACTCAGTAGTTTTAGCTAGAATATATTTCATTAAGGGATATCAATTTATGTAGCACGTTCGGCACTAAATTGTAGAATATTATACCAAAACTGTATCGAATGATTCACAGAGATTGTCTAGTATATAACATTCCCTAAAGTTGACTTCCTTACATGATCTTATATCCACCAGGTGGCTGGTTATCGTGGCTGTGATGATCATCTTGAAGATGAAGTCTCAAGTCTTTTAAAAGTATTCTCAACAACATATTAATTTCCTCTATGAGTGCTGATTCTGTATATGCTTTTTCGTTTCCGGGCTACGCAAATCAGATAGTGTCATTGGGTAGGAGAAAGTTCAGCGTAGATTTTCAGACTGCTAAAGGCGTTGATGTTCGTTGGATTTATAGTGACGGTTAGCATCCTCTTTATGTTTGTGAATCATAAAGTTGGTGACATCTTCGCGAGCAAAGAGCACAACATCTGATCCAAATGGTACCCCTTTTCTTTTCTTATTGACATGAGAAACAAACCACACAGATAGATAAAGTTATAGTTAATGATTTTCTGATACCAAGTTGTGTAAGAAACCTATATGGCCTTTTTATTTGTTGTTGTGAAATTTTAACTGCTGTTTTACTAGAAATTCAATTGTGGTGTATGATGCAGCATTGATTGATGAATGGAGAATACACAAGAAGCAATTTATGGATTAATAACCTTGCGGGAAGTAAGAGAGTAGCCAAGCCAGACGTTTAAGGAGATCCGCTGAAAGAAACTCAAATTATTAACAAATCCTTATATGCACTTGGAGATGTGATAGCACCGCCGCACCAAAAGCCCACATACCCCTTTCAAAGTTATCTTTTATGAGGAAATCTAATGAAGATACAAATTTAATATTGTTAATTTTGCTTGTTTGATATGATTATAATTTTCTACTTAATGCCAAACTAACATTCTGATTTTTGAATATTCCCAATTTGTGCAGGAATTTAAAGCTCACTCACTTGTTCCAAGATTCTCTAGGTATTTTTCCTTCTTCTCTAATTAATTTTGAAGTTATTGAAACCGGATTGAGGATTGAGTTTCTCTATTGCTTATATTGCATATGCCATATAATAATTACCACTCCAACTAATCACATCAAAGAATAACATCCCATGGAAAATTTTTGGCCATCCTTTGACTTTATAAGATCCCATGGAAATTGTCATGAGAAAAAAACAACCAATTTTCTTAATCGTTAGACCATAATGTAGCTTAAAATTCCAAAGTGGAAGTCCGTGGAAGCCCGCTCTATCAATATGTAGATTTCCATTTTTGTTATTACTTCATCTTGTTTTAGGTTCAAGCTGTTGGATGGAATTCACATCTGCCTAATTATTTCATAGTGCGTTTACTTGACTCTTGCCTTTTCTCGCAGGTGCTGAGAAGGAACCCCGTAATATTTGTTCTTGATAGGGGGTTTGATCCAGTAGCAGAGTTTTGAAACCCCTGTGTCGTTCACCTTACCAAATGTGATTTGCAGGTAAAAATGACTTTAAGTTGTTAGCTGGTTGTCAAGACATGATTCAGTTGGGTCACCTTTACTTTAACCATTATCGAGATTTTGTTCACCAACTTGTAATGCCTGTAAGAACTCCCAGTTCATGTTTGGCTGTTATGAACTGTATTGATAACATAGTAGAACATGATATATTATGACTGACTAACATGCTATGTCCCGGATAGTTATTCGTCAAAATTTATGCTTGTTGTTTGTTTTAGTCACGAGTAACAAGTTAAAAACTTATCTTTCACTATCAGTTAAGAGGTATTGTCTTGTAGTTTTTTTACAATAAAATTACTGCACTGGTGGTTGGGGAAATTTCCTACTCCCGCACGATGAGTTGCGCAACTTAAAAATATAGGTTTTACCCTAAGGGATCAATATGGATTATTAGAGATCAAAGTAGCTTTGTTCACACCTGGTGGGGAGTTTCATGCAGGACTGAGTGTATTTATCTTAACTTTTTGTTTCATTTGTAATTTTTTTTTCTTTT
>JAJJWW010017760.1:0-161241 GCA_023531295.1 Papaver armeniacum
ACTTCTCATTAGGCGCGTTAATAACGAGGCGGATAATGACTATTAGTAAAAAGTCATATAACAAATAAAACAACGGAATCTCTGACGACTAACCTCAAAGAACAGCGCTGGGAAAACGTGCGATACCCATCGGCGATAGCCATCATATCGGCGATGGAAGAAGGGGGTCGACCAATAAGTTTGGTAAGTAGCACCCAAATCCTTCTCCCAAATTTCGGCCAACATTATCGTGAGATGATAACTGCATCCTTTGGCGAGTGAAGGCATCAGAATTTTTCTCACCAGGTATCACCGGAGCAGGGTTCGACACAAACATCAGATTTTTTTTCATCAACCAATCCGGTGTGGCGTCATCCGTCTGCATCATGGCCATATCAAAACCCTCAGGAGATCCACCGGCGGAAGTTGGAACATCGGCCACATCCTCTTGACCATTAGAACTCTTCTTGGCCCCGATCTCTTCGTTAGCATGAGCCAAATCACCTTCGCCACCCAAATTTTGTTCCTGAGTAGCTTCCTTTTCACCACCAGCCTCGGCTACTCCCCATGTTTGCTTTCTCACCTTCGCCCCCATGAACATCCCATTCATCATTAGGAGAAACCGAGAGAACCTAAACCCATGTCGGGCGTGTAATATCCATCGGACCCCAGAGCGAATGAATTTTACCAAAAGAAAATTCTTGAGTAGGGTTTGTTGGTGAAACTCGGCACCCTGATTCCCACGATCTTGCACCGATCAATGGGAGGATTGTCCATCGGAATGTCAGACATAACTTTCTCTCCACAGTGACATCACTACCAGGGGCAATCTCCTCTTCGTTGGCGCCATCATCAATATCTTCGTCACCCCTTTGTGATTATGAGGAGAGGTCTTTATTCGTTCCTCATCATAGGTAACCTCCTCTTCTTCCTCGATACCTTCATCGTTCACGGGTGGGTGACCTCATCTTGAGTGTCTGTCTCCTCCATGGGGCATTGGAAGACCGAACCAAGCCGATCTTCTTTTTCTTCTTTGCCTAAGGAGATAACACTCGATATATCAATACGATGACTATTATTTCCTTACTTCGCGTTACCTTAAACCAAGAAGAAAAGGGGCAATATAGGGAACCATACCTTGGCGGTGCATTACCCGCCCGAGGAAGGATAGCATCGGAACTTTCATCTTCGTCGGCGGCGTCAATGGCATACTCAAAGTTCATACCATCGAAATTCAACCGCCAGAGCAGAAGTCACCATAGCGAGCCGGAGCGCTATTATTGAGGTGATTGCCCAGCCAACGAGGCGCGCCATCCATGCTGCCCCGGGAACCCGGCCATAAGCCCCGATAACCAACAACCGATGGGCGTGGCATGCCATTCATAGTCATGATCACGCTTAAGTCTTTCACGATTTAGAAAAAGCTTATGTTGAGAAGATCCCTCGGTACCAGGAACGTAGCGAAGCTTCGAATCACTCACTTCACTTAAAAGACGAACCTCACCATGAGAAGCAGGATTTCCTTTGTTGACAACCAAAGTTGATGGATTTCATTTGTTGACACAATAAGTGAAAAAATACTCCAACTTTTTTGGGTCAACAATGGATGTTGATCCAATTCACTGGGATCAACAATGGAAGTTGATCCCAGTAAATGGTTCAACAACCAAAGTTGATCCCAAAATCTGGCGTCAACAATCAAAGTTGATCCATAAAATTGATACACTAAAATTAGTGAACCTGACGTGATTCGAACACGCATCTTCTGACGTGGAGCCTGGTGTGTTACCATTACACCACAAGTTCTACTTAGTTCAGCCAATCAATAAAAGAATTGTAAATAATCTAGTTAAGAACTATTCTTCGGTAAAATGCCGAATTTGAACCTAAGTGCAGTAGTATTAAGAACTGGACATAACCGTGAAAAGAAGATTTATATAGTATCCGAATCAAAAGATTACTTATTTGATCGGATGAAAACCCACTTCTCCAGCAACATGGCAATGAATACAAATAGTGCGCTAGTGGTTATCTGCGAAATAAATGAATAATTGTTAAAGACAAGTAGTAAACTGCATGCCAAACGATCAGAATATAAAGTAATTTTGGGATACCATTACACTACTGGTTCTTGTAATATGCAACTCTATTTATCCAATGATCCAGTAAGTGCAATTCATTGTATACTTACGTGGGATAAATTTAAATAAAAAAAGACCACTAGTAGTAGTTAATTACTGGAGCTACTACTGCACCTGCAATCCTATACAAACACCACCACTGTCACTTATTTCAAAAACAACACAAGTCAATATTACATTAATTTACTAAGAAAGAAACTGAGATGAAAATTGAATACATCAAACTGAAATGAAAATTGAAACAACTACCTGAAATGGGGCTCTCAAAAAGGACAATGGTCATATACCAAATCAAAGATTCATTTGTAAACACTAAAGAGGGATGATGACTAGTTAATTACACCGGTATTCTTGGTTAAATTACAATGAACATTTCCATTTGATAAATAAAATCAAAATGAGCTGTTAATTAATCAAACCAAAAAGATTCATTATATTAATGCACACAACGATACATAATGAGTCTTAGTCTTACACCTTAACAGACCAAAAGACACCATTGAATCTCTATGTAGAAATTGAAAAACACCCTGTTGTGTTACTTTTTCCTGCAAATAAAATGTAAGTTACTATCAAAAGATATTGCAACAAACTACATCCATTAAAAATGAGCTTGTTGACACAATCGTTCGATACCTGATTGGGATTCTCGACAACCTGTTTTAACATCTTTCGGTCTAAATTACTAAAAATCTCTATATTCCCCTCTTGAGCAGCCAATAATTTTCAACTTTAGTAAATCCCTATTATTGAAATCCAATAATTTTCAACTTTAGTAAATTCTGTGTGTATTACTACTGTTCAATTACTAACTCGTGTACATCATAAGAATACATCTAAGACTGAAATTAAATAGAGATTTCTAGGGGTTTTGGTACAAACCTGATCCATCGCTCTCTCTCTGGAATTTGTTTTGGTTTGATTTTCTATTTAGCTTGAAATTACTAGAGATCGAAACCAAAACAATCACACCTCTCGATCGCCTAAATCTTTAGTGATATTGAAATCACCAACAATAGGAGAAGAAGAAGATGGACTGCTTTTGTTGGTGATGCTTTATTTCAAACGATCGAAGATCTCCATATTTCTCTCTCTCAATCGAAAATCGCTTCTCTCGGATCTCTTGTTGGTGGTCTTTGGTGGCGCGAGATGGTGGTGGTGGTGGTGATAGAGATGGTGGTGGAGGGTTTCGGTTTTCTCTAAATGTTAAATAGAGAAGGAGTATAAGAACGAAGAATAAAAATGGAAGGGTAAATTTGGAAAGAATACAGAAACGTTTATGGGTCCAAACATGCCTTTATATGGGGAGGGGTATATATAGTGTGTGCAAGGGTATTTGTGAAGCCCTTCAAAACAAGGGGCATTTATTCAATTCCCACTATATATATATATAGAAGGACCTGAACTAGATGGTGATATTAGTGAAAATGATGATTCTAAAAGAGAAGGCTGGGGTCAGTGGATGAAAGCCAACTATCTAGAGTTCCTTATGATTCTGATGCTTGCGGAGCGGTATTTTTCTCACTGCCTCTCTTCCGTAAAATCTTTTTATTTATTTTTTCAAATTCTTTGCTGCTTTTGGCCTTTGTTTTCCCAAAGGTCTAAACCCCGATTGTTATCTTTGCGATCTTGGGTTTATACTTTATGGGGATAGTCTTATAACCACTTGAGGCCTTGTGAGTTTAGAGATTGATAGTAAGATCTTGTAATAGTTTTATAAACTGAGATTCATGGGTTTACATGACCAGAAATTGGTTATGCTATCTAATGGCTTACATGACTAGAGGATTGAAGAATATTGGTTTCTTGATTCACACTTATCTATATTTTGCTTGCTTATGTTTTTCTCAAATCTGAATGGTAAAAAATGAATATATTGTATCTTAAATATCTTGATTTATGGGTTGTGACCTCTTTACGGGAAGCCTTTGTATTTATCTAAAATACATGTATATAATTTATATGGATTGTTACTCAATCCTTTAGGACTAATTCAGGTAAAGATCAGCAGCTTACCACGGCTTTACTAGCCATCCCTTGCTTGAACTAATTAAGGTTCGTGTTTCACAATGCTTTTTAAGAGTCCGATTAATTTTTGTTTTACTTTGAATATTATTATTCTTCAGTTTTTTACTATTTCAAAGTGATTTGCAAGACTGTCCAAGCTTTAACGATGATGTTTTGAACGAGATTGTTTCGAAATGGAAAGGCACTTGCATGGCCCGGGATGATTATAGAAAATCTCACCTTAGAAGGTAAAATGGTGAGTTCTCTTTCTTATATTGTTGTATGTCCAAACGCCCAAACTCAGTGGCTATAAAGGTGTATCTACTGTCTACGTTTTTTCGCTGTTGCGGCTAATTTTGCAACATGGCTAAGGAAATCAAAAATAAATATTGAAAAATGTGGAAAATTCTGAGGAACCCAAACTTGGTTCATCTTTCTTTTAGAAACCCGTCATTAAGATTGTTTATATGTATAGCCCAAATGACAAAATCTACGGTTAAGATTAGTAGTTTAGATTGAGTTTAAATTTTTCACTTTTTTTTTTTGGATTAAATTAACCTTAATTAGTTATAAATTATCAATATAAACATTTAAAAAAAAAATCCCGTCAAAACTTGTTACCATATTTTTCTCAGTTAAGTCGTCAATTATTATTTCCATAATTTTCGGCCAAGTAAGTTATTCCCATTAATTCACCTTTTTCTACCAATTAAGTCGTCAATTAATATTACTTCCATGATTTTCGGCCACGTAAGGTATTCCTACTAATCGGGAAATTTGAAGATCGTGTTACCACTTTCTTCTTTTTTTCTCACGTGAAACTCATCTCTAGCTATCTTTTCCAATCACTTTCTCTTCCTCATTAGATTTCTTGTACTCTTTTAACTTAAGAAATAAATTTATGATTACACCAAACCCAATGTTTAGATTACATGCACCATTTTTATAATTTGTTGTCTTCTTATTTTCTTCTTTATCAGACTAAAATCTGCCATTGTTTGACCTTTTCCGAAATTCTTAGTAAATCACCATCGTGCATCGAGTGCTAGGAAATCACTTATATGTTTTAACCAAACCCGGCACTTTCCCTTACAACAGATTTTGATTGAAAGTTCATACACTTTCCATTATTTTTATTAGGTTCAAACCAGGCACACAAAATAATAATTGGATAAAGCTACGTGATCATAAATCTTGGTGTTGACACAATACGGTGTTATATTATAGTTCCATATTTTGATTTTCAGCTATAGTTGAAGATACTTTTAACCTTCTTCTAAAGATGGTCATTGTGATCGCATACTGCCCATATCAATCTACTTTAGACTTTTCATCTGCTTTGTTATTCGATGTTCGATTTGTATGATTTCTTTCGTTTTATGTTTTTAGATTGTCTTGGAAAGAATTCGGTGATAATTACAATCTTCACAAATTGTGTCTAGACCGACTAGTGAAAACAGAAATTTTCACCATTTCGAATGACGGAAAATTGAAATTTTCACATATTGTGTTTGCGAAAACTGGAATTATTACCAATCTCGTATGACACTAGAGAAGAAAATTGAATTTTCAACGATCGAGATTGTGAAAACTTGAATTTTAAGTCTGATTTTTCTAACGACGCCACTTTATTACGGATGAAAACAAAAAAATTCGCCAATCTTGCACAAAATTGAAATTTTTACAAATCGCGTTGGTGAAAACTGGGATTATCACCCAATCTCGTATGACACTTGAAATTAAAATTTTAAGTCCGATATTCTAACCACGCCACTTTATGACGGATGAAAACAAAAAAATTTCACCAATCTCGCATGATGGAAAATTCAAATTTTCACAAATTCGCGCTTATGGAAAATGGAATTATCACTGATCACCATTATGAAAACTGGTATTTTTCAATAATGCAAGATTGTGAAAAATGATATTTTTCACCAATCACGTTATTATTAGTGAAAGATCTAATAATAATGATAATCACACATATTCACCTTATGGCGTCAATATGAAAATTAAAATTTGTACAAAATAAATCATTTTTAGGGAAAGTCAAACGAGTAATTCAAGTAATTTGAATTTTTAACAACCGTTTTTTATTTTCAAAAACAGAAATTAATTGGATAACTAATTTTTAGGGAGATAAACAAGGAAAAACGAGTTAATGTAGGGATTAGAGTTTATGATAACCGTTTTCCTTGTTTAAATAAAATTAATTTCTATATAATGTAAAAGGTTATTTTTGTAAACAATTCATATTATAAATAATTATGGGTTTGTTAAATAAGGAATCTTTACGAAGGGTTTCTAATATATGAAAAAAGTAAATTGGGCTAGAAAAAAAGTTCCCCATTGAAAAATTACTCGCACCAGAAATAATAATACTTCGTTGGGCCTGTGAAATGATTTATTACATTACAGATGTTGGAAATATGGGCACCCATGTGTGTGTGCATGCCCAAAATCCATCTTGGGTGGCTATATAAAGTCATGTGCTTGACTTTGTCAAAAAGAAAATCCTTCTCCAACTAACCAAGCCATGGTGAAACATGTGTTTTGTTTCTTGCCACCATGTGTTTGCATGATGCTAACAAGTGTTTAATCACTTACTCCATATGTTTATCTCCATGCTAACAAGTGTTAGAACTTGCTCCAAGTGTTTAGTTCTTCCTTGACACTTGCCAAGAGAGGATACTTGAAGTTTGAGTATAAATAGTCTTCTAGTTTCATTTGTTGAAACATAATAATAAGAAGTAGAAAATACTACAACTCAATAGTAGTAAGTTTAGCAAGAGATAAACCAAGTATGGAGATTAAGCTAGAGAGTTCTATGTGAGCATTCAAGTTAGCTAGTATTCAAACATTAGTTGTAGAATCACCAAAATCCCTTAGTGTCTTTTGGAGAAGAAGTTGAAGTTCTATACGGTATTTAGTTTGTGGAAATATAGTTTGTGCTCATTTTTGTGGCACCTACTCACCGCCAAGTTTGGAGGTTCAAGAACGTGAAACGCAAGTGATCCATTGGTTCGACGTCATCCTCATTTGGAGCGATTACAAGGTACGAACTAATAACCCGCTTCCGCATTTGATTTGTTCAACTTACATATATATTAGTTATATATGACTTACAACAGTAATAACGCAAATGATATTATTTTTGCCACATGTAAACCTCCATAATTTAAGGTCTAAATATGACCTCCATATAAGAATTTTTAAGACCCACTGTTCAAGAATTGAATATCTTTGTAAACGATACATTTTCCCAGTCAAAGGTGCTAGGATTAACCATCTGTGATTATCGAAATTGCGATGCTTCTGTCACTTTTTTTGGATGTATTTATTTGTTAGAAAATTGACAAATTCTTCTATCTGGACTGATGGCCACTCTCATCTCATCATGTGATATTGTTTACACAAAATATACGGATTTTAGGTCAAATTGAAATCAGAGAGTGGGGAAGTGGGAAGTCGTGTTAAATGGCCACTCTCATCTCATCATGTGATATTGTTTACACAAAATATACAGATTTTAGGTCAAATTGAAATCAGAGAGTGGGGAAGTGGGAAGTCGTGTTAAAACCAGTTGCTCATCGTGCGGAGACTTGGTTAATATTCCACCCACTACTTTGCTGACTCTTCCAACTGATTGCACGACTTGCTCACATTCTCATCGCGGGTGAACACACGTGCCATAGACCTTGAGACCAAAACCCTAGTTAATATCCCCCCATGTGACACGATTGATATCTCGTGATTGTGGAGTCAGTTGCTGACTTTGTGGGACGATGAGTCCATGTATTGTTGAGTTGACATGTTTTTTCAAATGTTCTGAAACTCATGAATCAAATATGTCTGCTGAGACGAGGTATTATTATGTTGATTACCTAAGAAGAGCAAACTGTGTTGCTGAATATTCGAATAATATTGATAGTTGAACCAATATTATTGAATCCGAGCAAATAAGACTGGTTCGAGCGAATATTGCTAGTTTGAGCGAATATTGCTAGTTTGAGCAAATATTTCCGGTTTGAGCAAATATTGCTCGTTTGATGAAATGTTGGTAGCAGGACCAAAATAAATATTAATTTAAGATACTGACTGCTGGGTCGAGTAAAATAAATAAAAACGTTGATCATGGAATCAACATAAAATTATCAGAGTATTTGAATCTGCTCAGAATCATGTTTCTGCAGAGCTCTGGATTCAAAACCTATTGAAATGATGATTTATTGCAAATCAATCTGCAGAGTGAAGCAGGGACCGACTACATGGGATGACGAGTCCACCATGTACTCCCAGATGCTCGAATGAGCAAAATACCAAAGTCCCAGTTGGTGAATGATTAAATGCTGGTTTAATCATTTATTGAAATAATGCTCGTGTGAGCGACAAATAATAAAAACCTGGTCATGAACTGAGGGACCGACCAAGAGGTTATGGGGCCGGCTCTTGGTGGTCGTGGGACCAATGGATGGTCGTTCAAGCAAACTCTTAATTGTTTGGAAGAAGTTTGAACCTAATATGAGCAATTGAGCAAATTAGGTTAAAATCATTAAAACATGCGGGACCGGATGTTTGCAGGCCTTAGAACCACCCTTGGTCGGTCAAGGGGATGTGCTCGTGTCACCATAGTGTCCGTGTCTCAGTCCTGAGAGTTTCAGTGCGCATTTGAGCAACATTCTGAAAAAATATGCAGAATCCAGGGTTTTGCTGAAACTAGGAAAAAAATACATGAGATGATGAAAAATAATAAATGAAACAGGGAATTGCAAGGTGTGGGACCGGCCACAGATAGGGCATGGCCGGCCGGCTGATAAGCACGGTCCCACACTTTCCCAGTTTTATGTGATTTTATGTATTTTCACTGATTTGAGGGAAATTCCATGAAACTGGAGAGTTTGCTGAAATTAGGGAATTTCCATGAAATGAGAGAGATAAAATAATAATAAAATAGGGAATGATGGAGTGTTGAACCGGCAATGGCCAAGGCATGGCCGTAGGCCAATGGGCACGGTCCCAGAGTACTCTTCCCAATTTTATGTAATTTTCATGATTTTAGGGAATTTTCATAAAATCAGAGAGATTTGTTAAAACCAAGGTATTTTGTTGAAATCAAGGAGTTTTCATGGAATCAGGAAACTAAAATAACAAACAATAATAAAATAATAGGCGTGTCGGATTTGGCTAGGGCATGGCCCGTACTGAGCTAGAGCCCTCAGTCCCACGAGTTTTCCTAATTTTATAATATTTTTCATGATTTTAGAGAAAATTCATAAAATTAGGGAATTTTCATGGTTTTATGGAAAATTCATGAAATCAGGGAATTTTCATAATTTGAGAGAAATAATAAAACAATGGGACGTGAGGTGCGGGACCGAGCCCACGGCTAGGGCATGGCCGCGGATGGTGCTCGGTCCGCGACACCTTTCCCTAATTTTATTATTTTTTTGATAAAATCATGAGATTAGAGAATTTCCTTGAAACGAAGGAGATTTGCATGAACGAGAGAATTTTCACGAGATCATGGAAAAATAATAAAATATGACAAAATATAAAATTGGGCGCGGGACTGGTCACGGCATGACCGGCCAGCTGATGAGCCCAGTCCCCTGGCGCCTTTGCTAATATTTTTTTATTATTATTATTCCTTCCTATTTTGCATAGGTTCATCATTCATTCATATTTTTGAAATGCTCGTTTGCGCATTCAAATGCTGGTTTGTGCATTATTGCTAAGTACACTTGCACCATTTTAGTCAGGGCTTATTCGATGCTCAGATGCCTGTTTCGTCGAATATTTATCACTAACCCGTGGAATTCTCTTTGGGAAGAACCACGAATTGAAGTGACGAAATATAACGAAGAATCGTAGAATATTCTTTGGATATTCGAGCGATTAGAGATAATTGCGATGGCTCTATACTAGCGGGGCTTCCTATCTAGGAGCATTAATTATTCGAGGGTTGAGCAATATGAACTTCTTGGAGTGTCATATTCCTCTTGTATAGTCAGGGAAAACATGGTTGCATCCTGAAGACCTTATTGCTCTATACTAGCAGACACGCTATCTAGGAGCCGTCCAATCTTGCGATTCTATATAGTATGAGATGTGCCGTGGTCTCAGCTGGGAGACTACACATCTACATCTTCTCTGAGAGACTTTGTCGATCAGAGGTTTTATGGCATGAGCTTTCACGCTTAGAGACATGAGTCTCAATACTCATCCGATCCTTAGGATCCGAGTAATTGCGAAATTGCTCGAGTATTCATGAGATGTGCCGTGGCCTCACTGGGAGACTACACATCTACATATACTCTGAGAGACAGCCTTCTCAGTCAGAGATTTATGGCATGAGCTTTCATGCTTTAATGAGAGACATGGGCCTCAATACTCATCCGATTGCCGGATCCGGAGTATAGTTTTACAATTTTACCCTTTGTCGAAAATCCACCATCTACAGAGCCTAATATGGTGAAGTTAAGGTGAGATTACACAAAAGTTATGTAATATAGTGCAGGGATTACAACAGAGTGACACTAATACATCAATACGTCTATTCTTCCAGTTTAGCTTGCATAATTAGGATCTTGTTCGTTGAACATGCAGTTACATTGGGTCGTAAACTGACCTTGACCGTATATTTTTTTATCAAAATATGAAATGGTTAAATGACATCATCTCTTATCCAGTTAACACCTTAACCTGATAGAATATCGCCCCAAGTTGTATGGTGTGTTTGTGGAATATAGCAGTTATTGAGATGAACGATTATATTGGGAAGATTATTTGGGGGATGATTTAGAGGAAAAAATAAAAACCTTTTAACAATATACAAACGGTCAACATCAGTCAACTGTTGGTCGACGCGTTTGGCAAAATACAAAAGGTCAATTGACGGTTTTTTTTTTAAAGGTTTTAGGGTTAGTCTACGACCCTAATGCATCAATTACATGTTCCACGACAATGATTTTACACATTAAACTCTACACGCTTTTACAAAATATCTCCTTAGCAAGAAATTATAAGTAGTACTCCCTTCGTCCCACTTTAGATGAAGGTTTAAGTCTATTTTCAAGTCTTAATACTTGAAGGTTTCATATTTTCACAAAACCAATAGTACTCTTGCATTTTGTTTTGGAACTATGTGTTTTTTTAATGCACGAATAACTATTAATGTTTAAAGACTTTTATCAAGGGCATAGACGGGAAAAAAATTCATATCTCTATGTTCCTTAAATTACGTGAAATACCCTAAACCTTTATCTCAACATGGACAAAAGGGGCATAAAGTAATTTGTTATGATTCTTTAGAATGTCCTTTGATGCCTGTACCTGTAAAAGCTAAAATAATTATATCCCAAGTTACATCGACGATAATTAACCAACAAATTAATTCCATGACTATGGAAGCAAACCTTGCTCTGCCCAAAATAGTCTGGTCAAGTAACGATGTTGTATCCTAATTCCATGACTATGGACCCAAGCGATAATGAATTTAAGTCTAATATTTTGATGAATGAAACCTCGAGATGCTCTGAATATCCCAAAATTAGTAGTCTGGCAGGAAATTATTTTTTGGAATCAAGTAATGTCGATGTTAGACTTAAATTCTTCCTAGGAGATCAACTCTATATATATATATATACTCATCAACAGTACATGTTAGATGATTTAACTCGTTACACGTGGTATATTTTGTTTTTCATAACTGGTTTTTTAGGTAATTTTAGATACGTAGGCATATCACAAAGATCGACTTCCCCACCTACATATATTTTCTTTAAACATCATATGACTCTTGTCTAACGCTTTCATCAATCAGCTTAATTTCTAAGATATTTACGAACATACGGAACAAAATTGATAGCTAATGGCCAGGGAGCCATTTATTTTATTTTCTTTTTTTGATCAGAAGGAGCCAGAAATCTTGGTAGATGATAATTACTAATGGTCTTGGAAGCCCATTTCTTACAAAATTTTACATCCAGCCCAGCTGGCTCCGCCCATGCTTGATCTCATTTATAAACATAAAAGATGTGGTTAATATTACAAATGAATTTTACGTAACCTCTATTAACAAATATTCTTTTAAAGGACTTTCATCATCATTTAACTAACAAAACACCACCAACAACAACGAATTAGAAGTAGTATGTAAATCACAAATATATTACGAAAAAAAACTTATCATTTAGATTAATCTGTTCATGAGATTTTGGATTCTAAAGGAACAACAAAAAACATAAACAGATAATATTATTATAAATTATCCAGGCTACGTCATTTCATAAAAGGTTGAGGCATGTGCAGCAGCTACTAATCGGCATTGGTTTCCATAAAACTAATATCAGCCAGCTGCAATCATTCACAATATTATGTGAAGCAATTAAAATTGACAAAATGAGAGAGAGGGAGGGACTCACAATTTTTCCTCTCCATCTCCTGCCTTGTTATTCTTTACATGCATCCTTCCATGTTGGTAAAGAAGCTAATTAACTAAACTCTCTCCCTACACCAATTTCTAAAACAATCTACAATATAAAGAGAGTTTAAAATAGTCTTTTTAATGAATACTAACAAAAAAGAAATTGAAAGACCTTTTCGTTTTCACTCTAAACTTAATAGAAGACAGGAACTCAAAACCATGATCAGAAGCCCGAAATGATTTTACCTGGGATTTCATCAATAGGAAAACAGTCAAGAAAATGCTAGATGATACTGAAGAGAGAGGCATGAAGGGAAAACTAAAGATACAATGAAGATTGTACTTTGTGACATCTTCCTTTAAGATAAATTCCCAATATTTTGTTTGGTCTTTTTGGTTATGAAATTGGGTTGATTCTCAACTTCTCCACTCCTCCTTCCCTCTGCATTTGTGCTCCCTTTGTTCTCTTGTTCGTCTACATTTCAGATTATAATGAAAAGAGTTGGCATAAATTACCAAAAAAAATTGATTAAAGTTCTATGAGCTAACTTAGTACTATTTTGTGTTCGTAATTTGGAATTCGGTTTACACTATAATAATCAATCTATACCACGAATAAGAATAAAAATAAAATGAAAGAGGAAATAAAATAACTTTTTCTTTGCTTTTCTTTCTTCAGTAAGAGCTCTTAATATCTTTAAACCTACTTTAGTGTTATGCAATGTGAAACCAACATCAAATTGCACTACTTTGAGTATGGACAAATTACTATCATGCACAAAACAACTGAGACACTTGCAACTATTGAACATTTATAAAGAAAACTATATATATGCAGGCTTGGACAAATCATAAAAGGAGGAGCCAAAAAAACATATTTTATAGAAAACAATCAAACATAGAATCGAAATAACGATTTTGAACTGATAATAATTTGATTACCAATATTATAGGGGGGCATATAGAGGAGAAACTTTATGTGGTGGGGAGAAAGACGTAGATCTTGATATTTTGATGAATAGACAACTAACAGAGATTTGGGCTAATCTTTACCTAGAGAAAGACGAAGATCCTGATATTTACATACAGGGAGCAATGAGAAGGTGGCCCAACACCAATCCAGTTCTGATAAAAAGCGTTTTTACCATTCAGAGGTGGAAGCTGATAAGAGTGCAAAACCACTACAAAACTACATTGGAAAAAACATCAGACATAATTAGAGAAGATGGAAATGTGAAGATTTAATCAGCCAAAAAACCTAAAATTTTAAACATGTAACTCAATGAATAATCGTCTACAACTTCATTGTCTCCCTTCTCTCTTTCTGGTATTTATCACTTTCCCAGGTCCCACACGCATTCATAAAATCCGGGTAAAAAAATAAAAATCCATGATTACTAACTGAAACCGAAAACCCCAAAAAAATAAATTGAAATTGGATTGATTTCCTATATAATCTACGCCTAGTGATGAAACTGCTCTGAAACACATTCAACAGCTTCTGTACATTCTTGGGGAATTTACCATTAGCAGAAAGTGCTTTCTTGGTGATCCCAACTGGTGTACGCAATCACCAAGAACCTATCCTGTTCTCTTAGCGATCCACCAAGGAGGTGCAAAGAGACATCAAAAAATATTTGTACAACATTTCTGTTGGTTATAAAGATATAAACTAATCTATATGCATGAATTGAAATTAGCAATTAAAGAAAAATCAGTTGATATTTTTGAACATATTAAGATGTTCAAAAACTCCAATGGAATCATATGCTAAACATTATTGTCTATCCTATCCTGATCCACCTTCAAGGTGTACCGATAGGCTAAACATTCCTTGTGTACAAAAACTCCATCGGAATCAGGAATCATAATAAAAAAGGTAGAAACACCCTAATCAAAAGAACTCTACTCTATACCCTAGTGTGTGGATAGAATTCCCCAAACCCTAATACAAAACCTTAACTGACATGAACTTTCATTAATTGGTCACAAAAAATTAAAACGAATAAATAACTGGACAGTCTGAACCAATGACAACAAAACCCAGTTTCCTTGATAATAATGATTGACATGCAACAAACCAATGAACATGAAAAAATAACATTGAATATGACCAACAACAGAGTATCAAAACAAAATTAATTTTCAAATGAGCATACCTATTGCGCTTTGTTGTTGAGTAAAATTCTGTAAAACTATACAGTTGGTGATGCTGGTATGGTCTAACTGAAATTTAGTCATACACCTAATCACTCGTACCACAGCCTAAGTGAAGATTTGATGTATAAAGACTAATCCAATTTAGTTAGTAGTAGTGATAGGTTCGCATGGAATACAACATACAAGTGTCTATCCCACTATTCTTCTTGTTGATGAAAGAGCTTACCTAATTAGAAGCCACGAAAGACATATAATAATTCAAACGCCAGAAAGCTAGTCTGCCAGCAACAAAAAATTTGGTCAAAGACTGTATGTTTGTTGCACAGGGAATCCATACCAATCAACCAACAAATTATTTTCCTTCAATATAACACAATCAAGTAAAGCCAAAATGGAAAAGACGTACCTCTTAATTGAAGAATCAGAATTCGGTACTCTAAAGACTTGTTTTCTTTGCAACCTATTTTCCATCCAATGCTTCGCGCTGTAATTGCAACAAAATTATGTCATGTCGAGACCATAAAACTGATTAGGCGAAAAGAAGATATAATGTATCGACTAATGTAGACAAATAAAGCCCACTGATTTCCATCTAAGCAATACATAAGCTCGAGAAGGATTTTCATTCGATGAATGTATAAGGTGAAAATTTCAATTTAGATATAACTGATGAAATCATGTTCGCAGATTTTTTCATGATGACCCAAGTAAATTGACGAAATAACTACCAAAAACGAAAACACATAACAATAAAATGTTGACTTTACCAAAGCATTTTACTTTTATAGGAGTTGCATAGGTATGAAGATGCTGGCCATCTTAATAATTCCCATTTACTAGTAATCAATTAACAACTATGAGGAGTCAAATAAGTTATCTCATCTTTTAAATCCAGTAAGCATTGCCCTATGGTGAAGAGCATTTATCTTTCCAAATCAATGTTAACTTTCTACTAATGTGATACAATCAAAAGTTCCAGAATGACAAACTGTTTAAGATGGTTTACGTGGTATAACATTCTCTAAATAATGACCTAACATATATATTAAACTTAGAGGGAGGGAGGGAGGGAGAGAAAGAGAAGACCTGTTAGTAGTAAAAGAATCAGGTGCTGTTGTAAGAAAGGAATTGCAAATTTGCAGCAAGCAGTGTAGGCTTACTTCTTTTGCTCCGTCAAATTAATTGAGTCATATTCAGTAGATGGATACCTTAGACGCTCCTTTTATCATCATTAGACCACTTACTCTATTCAGAAACCTCACCAACTCACCGTTCAACTTGATGAATTGCAGTTAGTAGTTAATCAGTATCCTATCAGATTTAGAATTCACTAAAATATTACATTACTAAAGATAGAAATACACATACCTGTTTACTACCTTCCGTGCAATTTGGTTAAGAGAGTGCATGATCTTTAAGATAAGTAATTTAAACAATCTCCGGGATATACACAACTAATGATCTCCAAGTATTTTAGGTGTTCAATTTCTACTTCTTTTAAAAATACTTTCATCTTCAAGATTCTTACTTATTTCAATTGGCGTATGTACCTTATTTTCAAATACCTTACAGCAGATTCTGAAGATCTGATGTGCGGCCTCAACTCCATGTACTTCTCTAACTTTATAACCTCTTCACGTGATTTAGCCATATCTGATACAAACACATTAACTAAGGATACCTTCCTTAGTTGCGAAAACATATAGTATAAATATAGTGTATAAGGACAGACCTTCTGGCGCTGTTGCACTACCTTACTTTGGCGTGCTTTCTGGGAAGATGAGCGGATATCCCTGGTAATTAGGAAAACAATCAAACATAATAGAAATGAGGTTAATCACATTAATACATATATACCTAAGTCCCGAAATCATACTTTAGCCCTGATAGCTGACACATGTAATTTTGGATGCTAATATTCTGTAAACATACATGTATTGGTTTGTTGCCCATGATGTCCATCACCATCAGTGAGTTTTAGTTGTGTTACTTCTTTCTCGGGACGTATCTTCTCCAGGCGTGCTTTTTGTGCTTCCGATTTGGATCACTGGCAAATCAAAATATAAGCCAAGTTACGTATCAGAAAATACCAAGTTGAGTAGAGTTAAACATAACTATTAGCAACATATGCAACATACAATTAAATTTAACCCCCAATTTAGAGTTATCCATAACCATCAGCAAATTTTTCTTTTTCTTTTAATAGTAAATCCCTGGGATGTAGCATGTATTGGGTTTTCATCAGAAAATTGCTCTGAGGTATTGTATTGATCTCAGCAACTAGAATTTTTGATATACAAATTAGTTGAGGAGGTGAAATTTTGATTAAAATTGAGTGAAAAACTGGAAGATTTTCCATCGCCAGTTTTTGGTTAAGATGCAGACGAAGATAAGGTTGCCATATCCATAAATTCCCAAACAATTAAAGAAAGAAAACCAACAAATTTCAATACCTAATCGGTCTACAGACAAACCTATGGGTTGCAATTAATTGAAGAGGACATCCAGTATGGTGGAAACTTAAACGACAATTCTAGTTTGTTTTGATAATCTGTAATACATTAAAAAAATAGAGCATACCTTTTGTTGATGATTTCCATTACTCTCACCGGGCGTTTCACCTTTCTCTCTCGCTCGACGTTATGCTTGAGTTGCAGAACCTTTACTTTTAAGGTTTATATAATCATGATTTGATGGCATATCTGATAAATCGCCGTAAAGAAAGATGGGTATCTAAAGGATTAAGGTTAGGTTGATGATCAGTCTTTCTATGAAAAAATTATTCTGAAGCAAGAGTCCGAACAAAAGATTTTTGTTATACGTTTTATATGGTAAATAAAAAAATAGCAAGCTTTCTCAGCCGTCCGAGCAAAAACTCCATCCGGAGCTTCCCCACCGCCGGATGAGGGCCCCCTTTAAACGACGTCCGTCTGATAGCCCTAGCTATCATGGAGACAAACCTCATACCTTTTCATAACAATGATTTGGACGAATGTTGTTTATATATCTACTAAACAAGTTCATACCAAGAAAATAAATATTTTTGATATTTGGTTAAAGAACCAAATTTTGATACTGTTTTTCGAACTTATTGTGCAACACTTTCCGAAAGCTTTCTAAGAAATAAAATTTGTAAATTTCCAGATCAGGAGGCCTAGGAGGAAACCAACCTGCGACTTTGCTGTAAGAAGCTGTCTTGTGGGTTGTACACATCATCCATAAGAACTTTAACGTCATATGGTGTTGCTCCAACCAGCGCAGAGACTTTGAGAGATTTGCAATGCAAACATCCCTTTGCACCCCCCTCGATTCCAGCTGATCCATTAACTCAAGAGGCTTTTGTTGCTTCCAGGGATTTGGTTTTGGACAAAATTAAAAGTTTTCCAAAGGGTACCTCATACGGGAGAGATGGTTTACGTGCTCAACATCTTGTTGATGCACTTATTGGTTCTGCAGTGGCGGTCTCGGAAGAACTGATCACATCCATTACTGCCGTTGTTAACCTTTGGTTGGCAGGGAAATGCCCGTCTGACCTGGGAGAATTCATAACATCATCTCCTCTTACTCCTTTGGTGAAACCAAGTGGTGGCATTCGTCCAATTGTTGTAGGCACCATATGGAGATGATTGGTCTCTAAGGTTGCGGCTTCTCACGTAGGGGGAGAAATAGAGGCATACTTGAGTGATTATCAATTTGGTGTGGGGGTGAAATGTAGAGGTGAAGCTATACTTTATTTGATTAACAGATTGGTAGAGATGCACAGTAATTCTAGCTCCAAGTCGATGTTTCTGGTTGATTTTTTGAACGCTTTTAATATGGTGGATCGCACTTCAATGTTGTGTGAAGTCAGGAAGCAATTCCCCTAGATCTCCAGGTGGGTAGGAAGCAATGCCATCTAGATTATATATTATATGGATAAAACTCTTGCATCTGCCAAAGGGGTACAACAAGGAGATCCTCTTGGTCCTTTGTTATTTGCTCTGGTCCTACAACCCTTGATCTACAAGATTGCGATGCATTATGTTTTGGACCTCCAGTCTTGGTACCTAGATGACGACACTCTAATTGGAGACGCTTTGATGGTCGCGAAAGCTTTGCCTATTATTCAACATGACGATGCTTCTTTGGGGTTACATTTAAATGTCTCCAAAACCGAACTTTTTTGGACAATTGTTGATAGTAGGGGTTTAGCAGACGGTGTATTCCTCCCCCAGATATTTGCAGACCAGTTGAAGGTGTGAAACTTTTTGTTAGAGCATTGCTCGGTCGAACTCGCATGCGTTGCTATCTCAAGCATGTTTGTCAATATTAGTGATCAAAACTATATGTCTTGATTTCTAGTTTACTTATGAATAAGTCATTCTAGGATAGTTAAGTATTGTTGAGCTCCAGACTCCATGGCGATTATCTTACAAAGACGAATAACTACTCGAGGAACCAGTGGAACTTCATCCGACTAAAAGGTATATGGAGACTTGAACTCATCTGTCACTCAAAAGTCTATTCTATCTCCTACTCTTGAGACAATAGTCGTATAAGTATGATAGTTTTCATACATACACATTTGCTATTTCGAGCCGAGTTTACTCTCCTATCTTTTTCTCGAAATATGTATTGGTAAGCTTTCGCTTTAACCACATTTCATCTTTACCCGTGACGAAAGTCATGATGACGTTTCAATCTTGAAAATAGCCTTGATGACGATAGTCGTGAATAACAATTGTTATAACATTATAGAAGAATGTTTCAATGATTGAAATGTAGAGTTGAGATTACCATCTATGGATATAAGCATATATAGTGTGTTCGCACATTAGTGTATAAATCCATGTACCGGAAACCAAGTGCGTGCATATGTGTGCATGCGGTATTGGTGAAGGAGACAGGTTGGGTACGCGTACCCGTACGCGTACTGGTGGAAGTTTTCAACCGAAAATTTCTGCTGAGTTTGTAAACTCAAATCCGGTAGCTAAGGTAAGCATACCCGTACGCGTACCCAAGCTGGTTATTTCTCAAATCGGTAGTTCATGAACTTAAAACAATAAATTATAAGGAATGCAATCTTTGCAAACCGTGGGTATATTGTTCCTGAATTAATTCAAATGAATCAAACCGATTTTGTTTCATTTGTGTCTATGAATAAAGACCTAAGCAATTGAACAACTCTTCAACTAGTTCTTATGAGTCATTTGAACTAGATATGAGAAAGATGAATACAGTTAATATGAAAGTGCTCATATGGACAACCATTGGTTAACTATTTGTGAACCAACTAAGTGTACACGTTTAGGTACGGTTACTCAAACCTAAATGAATACATTTCATTTGTGTGTGACAAGATAAGTTTAGATCTAACAGTTGAAAGATATTAGCTTGTATCTAATCAGGTTTTTCATCTAATGGTGAATATTGAATGCTTTGTTACCAAGGTAACTTAGATTGCAAACCTTGATTTGAAAACTATATAAGGGGAACTCTAAAAACTGGAAAAACTAATCCCCACACCACCTGTGTGATACTAGTTGGTTTTGCTAGAGTCGATTCTCCTTTAACCTTAGGTTTCTTCTCGAGACCCTGTAGGTTAACGACTGAAAGACTTCATTGGGATTGTGAAGCCAGGCGAAACTACTTCTCTTGTAGTTGAGCGATCTGATCTTGCTATTTTCTATCGAACGAGTTCAATTGAATAATTGACTTGAGATTATATCTCTGATAGGGAAAGATAAAAAGAAATCACAAACATCTTCGTCTCATCGTTTGTGATTCCGCAATATCTTGTTTCGATACCATACGATTAAGATTATTGTGAGGTGATTGATAATACTAGGCTGTTCTTCGGGAATATAAGTCCGGGTTATCAATTAGTTCATGTTCACCTTGATTTATCAAAATACGGAACAAAACTCATAGGTTTATCTGTGGGAGACAGATTTATCTATTATCATAGACTTTTCTGTGTGATACAGATTTGTTTATTAAAGTCTTCGACTTTGGGATGTAGCAACTCTTAGTTGTGGGTAAGATCATCTAAGGGAATCAAGTGCGTAGTATCCTGCTGGGATCAGAGACGTAAGGAGCACAACTGTACCTTGAACCAGTGTGAGATTGATTAGGGTTCAACTATAGTCCAGAATGAAGTTAGTTTGTAGTAGGCTAGTGTCTGTAGCGACTTAATACAGTGTGGTGTTCAATCTGGACTAGGTCCCGGGTTTTTTCCTGCATTTGGGGTTTCCTCGTTAATAAAACTTCTGGTGTCTCTATTCCGCATTATATTTTGTTATGTAATTGAAATATCACAGGTTGTGCGTTGTATCGATCAATTGTGAAATCCAACCTTTGGTTGTTGATTGGAAATTGATTGATCCTTGGATATTGGTCTTTGGTACCATCCAAGTTTATATCTCTTGTATTTGATAAAGACTCAATTTCTATTTATTTTGAGTATAGATCAAATCGAGAGAAAGAGATATTAACTCCTTGGTATACTTTTTATTAAGATTGAGTCTGAATGTCTAGTTGATTCTCTTAAAAGTATATTAGAGTTAGTCCATGCAGATTGCTAATCGAAATATTGGGTGAGGTTGTTGTACCCCCCGCATTTTCAATTGGTATCAGAGCAGGCAAACACGTTTAAAGACCTTACAAGTCTGTGTTTGTAGCGATCTGACTCTATGGACAGAGGTGCTATCTCTATTAACGTCACCAGTCTTCGATGGCTCAAACTACTTATGGTGGAAAATTACTATGCGAGCTTTTCTTCAAGCACGTGATTTTCAATCATGGGTATATGTTGTTAATGGCTATGATGCTCCCGTTGTGGCAATAGGTAACGCTATTGTTCCAAAGAATATTGGCAAATACAATTCTGCTGAGATACTTGCTGCAAAGCAAAACTCCGACGGTTTGAATGCCATTACCCCAAATCTTCAGCACCATGTGTCAAACTTCACTAGGTCTAAAGATACGTGGGAT
The DNA here is from genome assembly GCA_023531295.1 of Papaver armeniacum. Taxonomy (NCBI): domain Eukaryota; kingdom Viridiplantae; phylum Streptophyta; class Magnoliopsida; order Ranunculales; family Papaveraceae; genus Papaver; species Papaver armeniacum. Next base: position 21,685 of record JAJJWW010017760.1, read on the forward strand.
ATCTTAGAAACTGTATTCGAATGTAATACCAGTGAAAAGGAAGCCAGGCTTCAAAACCTTAATTACGATTGGGAAAACCTTCGTATGGCAGATGAAGATTCATTTGATGAGTTTAATCACAAAGTGTCTGAAATTGTTAATGCATCTTTTGCATTGGGTAAGACTATTCCTAAAAAGGTCATTGTGATGAAAATTCTTAGATCATTGCCATCTAGATACGACTCTAAGAAGCATGCCATCGATGAGGGAAATAACCTTGATAATCTCTCCAGAAATACGCTGGTTGGGAAGCTTAAGATCTTTGATCACGAGCATTCATCCAAATCTAAGGATGTTGCTTTCAAAGAACTAAAAGACACAAAATTACTTGATAAAAGTAAAAATGTGTATATCTCTGGAGACGATCACTCTGAGACCGACTCATCAGATGAAGATCTTGACAAATTAGTCTCGATGATCACAAGACAGTTTAGGAACTTCTGTTGCAGAGAAGTAAACGGTTCTCCAGAGATAAGCCTATAGCATCAGTCAAACCTCATAATCGTATTCCTCCTAAAAATAGGGACACAGATGAAACTGATGATGAGGATATGCCTCAGTGCTTTAAGTGTAAGGGATTTGGTCATTTTGCAAACGAGTGCCCTAATCGTAGAAAATACACTGGGAACAAAGTTCTTACTGCGACACTTGATGGGATGTCTGACAATTATGATTTTGATGAGGACAAAAAATCAAGTGTTGCTCTTCTATGTGAAAATATTGATATTGATAATTTTAGCAATATATACATCAATCTTGATAATATTTTAGAAGAGAGCCCAATCAAGATAGAAGAATCAATTGACCCTTATGTTGGAAACTCTATGTTTAATGTTTCAGGATCAACTATGTGCCTAGCAGCTTGCTCATCTCGGGCACTGAACCATCTTATACGCTGACATGCTCCTATTTTTCTCTCAAGGGTCATGAGTTTTCAAAGTGTTTCAAATACAAACACAAGATGAGATATGTCAACAAACTTCGACGAAGAGAAGATCGTATATCTACCAAGCTTAAACTAGAGGAGAAAACAGCTAAGGTATGTAAGAGCTTATCTTCCTCGAAGAGATTAGTTTCCAAAGATAAATATAGGCCATTAGAGAAGAAAACATGGTCTAAACATACGGAAAGGCAGGGTTCCATAGATTCCGTCCAAAAGGGTCATGGTGGACAGATTGTTGTTCACCACAGCACAATTTAATTGTGTTGTCTTTGTGCATCTTGTATCATGTGCCTGTTCAAAAGAGACAAGATCTTGCACACCTCAGGCTTTAAAAATAAAAAATTGTTTTCTAGTTTTGTGTTGCTTGGTTTTTTTGATTTCCTTCTTATCATTGTTGATATTGGAAAGGATCTCTTCGCCAAAAGAAGAGGGTTATTTGCAACAATTCCACTCTTTATAAGGTTGTGAGTTGTGCGTACACAAACTGTTTAAAGGTTTGGAAACCCTACATTCCTTTTTTCCTTCTCTGATATTCTTTATATCTTAAGACTGCTTGTTGAGGTTTGATTGTGAACTCCTTTCACAAAACTGTGCTTTCATGGATACTCCAAGCACCATGTCTTCTGATGGGAAAGATATCAATATGATTGTTAAGCCATCAATCACTAAGGAAAAAGAGAAATCTCAATTGTCTCCAACTCTAAAAGAAAAAGAAGGAATGTGAGGAAGCCAAGAGGTGTTCCTTCAAACTCTCAGAAGTTCTCTGATGTTCTTGAAGAGTTGAAGCTGGCAAGAAAAGAGATTCGGCAAATAAAGGCTTGTGTTTTAAGATCATTGGAAATTCGGAAGGCCCTGGTTCTACATCATCAGCCAAGAAGGTTTATTGGTATTGACTCCTTCCTCCATGAACCATATGTTCCAATGGTTGTTGACGACAAGGAGTTCGGGGACGACAAGGAATTTTTCAAAGATATTAATGCCTAGTAAAACTTCTTAAAAGAATTTTTATTCTGGTTTTTGTTTAAGAAGGATAACTAGGGTTTGGAATAGCCATTATTGTGAGTACACATAGCTATGTCCAACGTTTTCATTTTCATATTTTTAGGTTTATTTGTTTAAATTCTTAAAAATTGTTTGGATGATGATTTTTGTAGTATTAATCTTTATGGTTTTATATATTGCAATATGTTATGGGATATGTGTGTTTGCGCCCGTGAACTATTATTGTCCCATACGATATCAAAAGTTATCTCTTTCATATGTCGATATGCATGTATTAATACAAGATCGATGAACTTTTGACAAACAAAAGTTAAGCCTATTATGTCATTTATTGATGAAAGATAGGTTAAAATCTTTTGTTTACGAGGATTATGTCTATTGTATGTCATTGTGCAAATAGTGATGGAAAATAGAATGAATCCTTGTATATTCCGCAGTATTCATCTTCCCTGATCCATATTTTATGTATATATTGTGCGGCTCCATAAGCCTTCTTATGTGAGCATTTCCAACTAGATTAATCATAGATTTGTTTGTGGTTATTTTGGTTGTGTATTCCGATTAAATTAATCATGGGATCTCTTGTGGTTAATTTAATTGAGAATTTTGGATACAAAATCATTTTGTGGTTTTTGGTGTCCAAAGAAATCCTTTTTTTCTCGTAAAAGTAAGGTCGCTCTTGTTGTTCTTTCGGGAATGACATCAAATGGGGGAGAGTTCTTTTGAACTAGCGCTTAATTGCCAAATTTTTGTGGGGAGTGCAGCTGTGGAATATTTGAGGGGTTATCTTGTATCTTTATAAACTTCATGATGAATGCATTTAGCTTCGGCATTATGATTGCATCTAAACAAAGTTGATATGTACTTTTCTTTGGTATTGAAGTGTCTCCATGGAAATTTCATTAGGATCCCGTTTTTGTACCTTTGCCAATTTTATTGACAAAACGGGGGAGAATTAATATGTAGTTCACACTACAAATACATGTGGTTTTCGAATCATTATGTAAGGGGGAGTGGTTTTCGTGTTGAGACGAAGTATTGAATAAGGAGGAGTGATACATATCACCATAGTATTGTTGTCAAAGTTGTGATATGAGAACTTTGATGCTGTGTAATAATACTATGACACTGTATAACAATGATCGAGAGCTTTTGTTTTCTCATTGTTATAGCTACGGAACTTCAACAACTATGATGCTGAACTGTACATCTATGGAATCAGGGGAGTACTTGGAAAAGACGAAGTTTTCAAGTAATGTTGAAGCACCAAGGAGATCAAGCATGTGGACGAGAAGCTACATAGTTTTATCTATTTTGTAATCCATATGTATTGATAGTTTTGTCACTAAAATTGACAAAGGGGGAGATTGTTAGAGCATTGCTCGGTCGAACTCTCATGCGTTGTTATCTCAAGCATGTTTGTCAATATTAGTGATCAAAACTATATGTCTTGATTTCTAGTTTACTTATGACTAAGTCTCGGTCTAGGATAGTTAGGTATAGTTGAGCTCCAGACTCCATGGCGATTATCTTACAAAGACGAAGAACTACTCGAGGAACCAGTGGAACTTCATCCGACTAAAAGGTATGTGGAGACTTGAACTCATATGTCACTCAAAAGTCTATTCTATCTCCTACTCTTGAGACAATAGTCGTATAAGTATGATAGTTTTCATACATACACATTTGCTATTTCGAGCCGAGTTTACTCGCCTATCTTTTCTCGAAATATGTGTTGGTAAGCTTTCGCTTTAACCACATTTCATCTTTACCCGTGACGAAAGTCATGATGACGTTTCAATCTTGAAAATAGCTTTGATGATGATAGTCGTGAATAACAATTGTTATAACATTATAGAAGAATGTTTCAATGATTGAAATGTAGAGTTGAGATTACCATCTATGGATATAAGCATATATAGTGTGTTCGCACATTAGTGTATAAATCCATGTACCGGAAACCAAGTGCGTGCATATGTGTGCATGCGGTATTGGCGAAGGAGACGGGTTGGGTACGCGTACTGGCGGAAGTTTTCAACCGAAAATTTCTGCCGAGTTTGTAAACTCAAATCCGGTAGCTAAGGTAAGCATACCCGTACGCGTACCCAAGCTGGTTATTTCTCAAATCGGTAGTTCATGAACTTAAAACAATAAATTATAAGGAATGCAATCTTTGCAAACCGTGGGTATATTGTTCATGAATTGATTCAAATGAATCAAACCGATTTTTTTTTCAATTGTGTGTATGAATAAAGACCTAAGCAATTGAACAACTCTTCAACTAGTTCTTATGAGTCATTTGAACTAGATATGAGAAAGATGAATACTGTTAATATAAAAGTGCTCATATGACTAACCATTGTTAACTATTTGTGAACCAACTAAGTGTACACGTTTAAGTACGGTTACTCAAGCCTAAATGAATACATTTCATTTGTGTGTGACAAGATAAGTTTCGATCTAACGGTTGAAAGATATTAGCTTGTATCTAATCAGGTTTTTCATCTAATGGTGAATATTGAATGCTTTGTTACCAAGGTAACTTAGATTGCAAACCCTGATTTGAAAACTATATAAGGGGAACTCTAGAAACTGGAAAAACTAATCCCCACACCACCTGTGTGATACTAGTTGGATTTGCTAGAGTCGATTCTCCTTTAACCTTAGGTTTCTTCTCGAGACCCTGTAGGTTAACGACTGAAAGACTTCATTGGGATTGTGAAGCCAGACGAAACTACTTCTCTTGTAGTTGAGCGATCTGATCTTGCTATTTTCTATCGAACAAGTTCAATTGAATAATTGACTTGAGATTATATCTCTGATAGGGCAAGATAAAAAGAAATCACAAACATCTTCGTCTCATCGTTTGTGATTCCGCAATATCTTGTTTCGCTACCATACGATTAAGATTATTGTGAGGTGATTGATAATACTAAGCTGTTCTTCGGGAAAATAAGTACGGGTTATCAATTAGTTCCTGTTCACCTTGATTTATCAAAAGACGGAACAAAACTCATAGGTTTATCTGTGGGAGACAGATTTATCTATTATCATAGACTTTTCTGTGTGATACAGATTTGTTTATTAAAGGCTTCGACTTTGGGACGTAGCAACTGTAGTTGCAGGAAATCCCACACTACACCCCTCACTCGAATTTGTTTAATTAATCCATTTGAAGATGAGTAACAATATATTTTATTAATTGTTTTCTTGAAAGGTTTACAAAGAAGCGTAGAACAGAGCTAAAGAAATTACAATCACTCTTAATTTTCTCTCTCCTAATGACTTGCTAAACAATTCAAAAAGAACCCCCTAATAACAGACTTACTCGACCCTTTATATAGGGTAATACACAGTGGACGACAGCTAAGCTGTCCATTATTTTCGGGAATAACTCGCGAAGCGTCGCGAGTGTTATAAATTTTTTTCCTTGCGACACTCCTAAATCTCGCCAAGTCTTCACGCTTTTCTCACGTTCTGGCTTTCGTCATCTAATGCGTCATTGAAATCACTTTCTTGCGACGCCTTCGCAACATAGTTGTTTATTACTCTCTTAAGATATTGATGTCGCGATATTCTGCTCCTACATCTTGCCTCTTCTCATGTCTTCTCTGCGAAGAAGAGAATGTCATGAGAACCAATATTTTAAAGTGCCATGCTTGCTCATCTTTATCTCGCGATTGTTCATTTTTACTCGTTTTATTTATGTACGGAATTTATTACAGGTGTTTCTTCTTCCACTCTTTTCTTGACACGTCTCTTTCAACCGTTTATTCTTGACCATTCACGTCCCATCTCGCATTAAATGCATTTGTTTTCTCGAGGATTCTCTTCTCTATATATAACTTTCTTACCCTTCTCTTTTTCTCTTTTATTTTCCTTCTGCAAATTTTCTTTAACTCTCTCTCTCCTTCCGCAATTTGCGCTCCTGCTACCACAGTCCTACACTTTTCTCATTATTTTGATCTTCAATTCTCTATCCATTCCCATACTTCTAACAATGGCTTCACTTGGTCGTACATACACTCCTCTTTTTACTGATGTTCAAAAGAAATTACGGGGAAAAGGGTTTCACTTTATCAACCATTCCCAATCAAGGATCTTCATCTATTCTTTCTGCAAAATTATTTTCTGATCATCAATGTGATGATCATAAAATCATAGTTTCGCTGGGTCAACTCCTCGCAGGACTCCCCATTCCTATGTACAATCCCGAGTTGCCATTATTCTATGAAATTCTTTCTCATGAGAAATTCTCGCGAGCTGTCTATCAATTGAGTGGCGATCGCATCCGTTTAATGCTTGAATTCGCCAATCGTGGCGCCTGGTAAAGGATCTTTATATCCCGATAATGTTAGGGATCCGAGTTTGTAAATTTACAAATAGTTACTGAGAAGTATACCGTGGATAATTTCTTTGCGAATTACTCAGTTATAAATATGAGAAATGATAAATCTCATTTGGGGTGCTCGAATGAAAAAGAATGATAACGTTGATGCTGACAAACTGCTTATGCAAGATATTGATTGGCATTCGGGCAACAATAGTACTCCCCGTCATTCCAAAGATGAGAGATGGTGGGTTGTTCCTTTATTTTTGAGTGGACCTTACATTGCAGGTTCACATGTTCTCCCTGCACACCTCGCGAACTATCATCCTTGTGAGTTTAAGTGGCCTGAGGAGAAAAAAGAGGTATATTTCCTTTCTTCAATTTCGCTTTGCGACATCTTCTTCCTCTTTTATTTATTAACTTTCAAAAATTTTAGATCACCAGAATGAGAAAGAAATATAGAGAAAATCCAAAGCCGAGTACCCTGGCGATACTTCGATCGCTCACGGATGAAGTAAGAAACATTTTCTTTTGTTATTTTAAACAATATTGTTGCCTCTGTTTCTTATCTTCATGCGTATGCGAAGGTTGAAGTTGAAGAGGCTGAAGCTGCGAAGGCTGAAGTTGCGAAGGCTAAAGGCATGGATAAAACTACTTTTCGCAAGGACAAGTCTTCTGCTCCGCTTTCTAAAAAACGGAAAACCCAGCTCTCTTCTCAAACCAATGAAAATTCTGATGAGGGTGAAAATGAAGTTGGTACTTCCTCCGCGAAAGAGAGTCACTTGACTACTTCTGTTATGGCGCAATTGTCCAGTGTCTTCTCCGATTTTATGCAAGGATTAGGAGATGATCATCTAACTGCTACTTGCGGAGCTCTCGCTAAAATTTGCGATGCCCCGCTATTAGAGGATAATGAATCCTTTCGCGGAGTCTCCCGAACGTTGACCTCCAGTCACTTAAATGCTCTCACTGCTTTGGTATGTTCATATTCCTTTGTTTCTTTGTAATTTCGATTACAAGCTTTATCTTAACAATTTCTTTTTTTTTCCTTTATAGTCTGGGAGAGCTTCCTTTGTTGTTGCCTCAGATCTCGAGAGAAGATGCGACAACTTTCGCGAGAAAAATCTCCAACTTAAAGAAAAGATCCGAGAATTAGAAACTGAGGTTGCGATGTCTCGCAAGAAAGATGAAAGAATTCAACAGTTGGAAACTGAATCGGCTTCTCAGAAGACTAAGATGTCTACTCTTCAAAGCGCAAACCAGCAACTTTATGGTATAAAATTTTTATTCTTCAAGTCATCTTTACTTTGTCGGCTATTATTCTTTCCCTGATTTATTATTTTCGCAGACATATATAATCTCTCTGATGAAGCCATTCTTCTCCATTCATTTCCCGAACCCATGGATAATGATGTTCTTCTCACCTATCTCAACGAGTCTTTAAGTAACTCATCAAACAAAATTGATTCCCTTTCATTGAATGAACTTCGAACCAAATGTCGCCTCTTAGAGATTGAGCATAGAGCTAGTTTAGGTTTAGCCAATCGATTTAAACAAATGTATCTTGATTCCCATAGAAAAATCGAGCTTCAAAGGAAGAAAATTAGTGGCCTTATTGATGAAAAAGACCGTACTGCTAATAAGGGTGCACATGCATTAGCAACATTTCAAAAGTCTCTTCTCGAAGTACAAATTGAAAGAGATGAATCCCTTCGCCAGAATGCCATACTTACAGAGCGAGAAGAACAAGTTCGTTCACTTCTTGTTATAAATAATGATGATGAGTTTGCTTGGGCTGCGAAGGTTCTAGATAATGCCAGGAATAACTTAGGTGTTGATGTTAGCCTTCATGCCGAGCATCTTGCCTTGGTTAAAGACATGATATCGACGAGAGAAGGTTGTTTATAATACTTTCTTTGTCCTTTATCTCTCGTAGTCTTGTTATTGTATTGTTAATTTATTATCATATGTTTTGCGAGAATCCGAGAAAAGATTTCAAATAAGGATTGAAGAACTTGAGCGAGAAAAAAGGGGAACTCATGAGAGGACCTTTCTCTTCGCAATAATAAGTATTCTAAGTTGAAGAAACAACGCAAGCTACGGTGGCGAATTTCAACAATATGTTGTTCGTTTTCGCAATCAAACTATTGAAATGGTTTGCAATGATCACCGCATTCCTCTTAGTTCATATCCTTGTCTTCGCGGTGATATTCCTGAAGATACGCCTTTCTCAGATGTCTCTGATAGTGATGCTAGCGAAGCAGAAGAATCTGGCGAAGAGAATGATGAAACTGAAGAATCTGACCAAGAAGAAGATTCTTCAAAGAAATAACTTCTTTTTCTTCTTCCCCTTCTTGTAATATATATTCTCTTTCAATTTTCTTGGATTGTCAAATGTGAATTCAATCTTCGTTTTCTTTACTTACACATATTAATCAAGCAATTCTCTTTTATAATTCGACTAACTAATATTATGAATGCATAAGTTCCTCATATGGAAATGAATAACAAAACTTTATCCTAATCATTCCCATACTTTCCTCTGTTATTCATTTTCAAATGAGAGATTTGCCTCTGTTATTCGTAAGCATACTTACTTTCTCAATTTTGTGTATGTCTATACCTTTAGTTACGCTGAAGCTCGTTATTGCGACAAGATCGCAGATTGTCTCCACAAATGAAGAACTCCATTGATCTTGCCTTATCGTTTTTTGTGTGGTCTTATTTTGCCTTCCTAATTAAAGGTCTTATTTCGCCACCCCTCGTTGCGACAAGGTCGCAGGACGTCTTTACATTTTCATGTAATGACCCATTGACCTTGTCTTATCATTTGTTAAGTATTTTTGCCTCTGCAGGGTATTTTATCCGTGACAATATGACAGGCTTAAATACTCTTGCGAGTGTAAAATCCCATGATATTATCGTCTTTGCGACGAAATCGCAGGACGTTTTTGCATTTTCATGCAATAACCCATTGATCTCGCCTTATCCTCGCGTCAGTATTATTGCCTCTACAGGATCATTGCACAAATATGACAAGCCTATATTTCCTTGCGAAAATAAAGTCTCATGACATTTGCGTCTTTTGACACTTATCAGCTCCCTAATGGAGGGTGCCGCCCTTATCTTCTCCCTGGTAGCCCCTTCAAGGAGGCGTACATCGGCCATACAAGACTAGCTCCTCCCATCCGGTCTTAACAACAACCAGTTGTTTTCGCAGCCTCTTATCCCTTATACCTATATGGTTTATGGTTACGAGACTGCACCCTAAGTGGAGTTTTCTTCGGGCCGAGTGCAGCATATACCAAGACTTGCCAAGAATGGCCGAGACACTTCAAATGCCCCAGGCACTCTTGGCTCAACCGTGTACCCGGCGCCTTGAGCATACACCGACTCCTTGGAAGAGACCCTCGGGCGTCCAACTTTGTTTGGGTTATCAGTGTGGCATGACGACTGAGTGTTACTCTTATAGAGTAACATGAACCTCAAGCACTATAATGAATCATTATCAGTGTGGCATGAGACTGAGTGTTACTCATATATAGAGTAACACGAACCTCCAAGCACTATAATGAAACCATGTACGAAATACCCGTACAGGCTGATGCTCGGTGTGTTATATTAGCCCGAGCCCTATCGGTGTGTTATATTGAGCTCTCGATGTGTTATATTAGCCGATTCTCGGTGTGTTATATTAGCATGATCCAACTCCACAAGCATGATTGGATCCGGACAATTCCATCACCCCAAGCATGGTATGGAATACCCACGGCCTTCTTCGGATATGATTCGATCGCGGTCATCCAACTCCACAAGCATGATTGGATGACCACAGATCAATTCCATCACCCCAAGCATGGTATGGAATACCCACGGCCTTAGCTTGCCGGATATGATGCGATCGCGGTTATCCAACTCCACAAGCATGATTGGATGACCACGAGATCAATTCCATCACCCCAAGCATGGTATGGAATACACACGGCCGACCCGCATGGTCGACCATTGGCTTTGCTTGCCAAGAAACCGTCCATACCAAGCATTATGGACGGAAAACCCTAAATTAGGGTTTGCGGCATATTACATGTGCCGCAAAACAGTCTCATCCATCCATCTTCGCAAGTACAGATTTGAAGAGGTGCAGATGTAGACTCGAAGGGCCCAGAGCATGTCAACACGATCACCGTGTGACCGCCACACACTTGATCAATCGGTCAAAGCCAACCATGGTTGGTTACAACAAATTCATCCCGCCCAAAAGAGCATGGTCGCGCGGCTTTGAAAGCCAAAATTAGGGTTTCAAGTCATCACGCGCGTCCATCTTCTCCGCACGAATGGAGGGTCACGATTGGATTAACCAAGGCCGGTCATACCGGCATGACCACCGTGGGCCCATCTACCTCCTCTTGCGGTCGGCCAAGGCATACCATGCCCGGCCAACCCAAAACGCACGCCCAAACTCGTGGGGTTACACTCCCAAATCCTAACTGATCTCAACCGCTCAACTTCACCGGATGATTTGAATGGCTTAGATCACATTTTCATGGGATAATCGTATAGGTGTGAACACCAACCTACCACCTACACGGTGGTATGATCGACCAAGACCGACCAAGATGGTCGTCTTGGAACGCACGCCCAAACTTGGGATGTCATGCGGTTATCAATTCCTTTGCGGCAAGAGATTTCTGCCGCAAACCGATCTCAACCACTCCTCTTTGACGGTCCAAATTGAGTGGCCTAGATTGCATCTCCATGAGACGGAGAGACATGGACGTGTACACCATCATGCCGTCAACACGCATGTATGGTCGGTCCTCCACAAAATCCTTCCCATGCTTGGTTTCGACCAAGCTGAAGAGTGATGCTTGCGCACCTCTTTTAAAACCCTAATTTCATCAACGGTCGCAGATGAGTGTCTCAAACATCATCTCATCCGTCCGACTTCACCAGCTTGGTTATACAACCCTGGTAAGGAGTTATTTGGTTAGTGAGGAGTCATTACCCATCACTTTACCACACCGTAATGCAGTACCTGCATAAAATACACACGATACTCCACAAGTATCGACTTTATTCAATTCAGCATTACATGCTATCTTCCGTGGATCCACGATCCACATTCCAGACATCAATCATGTCACAAACTGGGGGATACTTACTGGGGTATTGGTCTGGCGGTTTACAGCGTGCAGCGTGCAACGCGCCATCACAAGAACGTGTTAGGAAGTCATGGACGGTTAGAGATGATGGGAGAAGTGGGCAAGACCGGTCGTATACCGACACACAACTCCACCACTCCATCATTCCATTACCTCTAATTCCCACGAGAAACGTGAATGAGGCTCAATGACTTGTATAAATAGGTTCTCCGCCCTATTTCAAACAGGGGATAACAGACGATAGAACAATACAAGTTCAGTCGACAGAAACCAAGTGTTAATACAAAAAACCGTATTCAAACACTCAGAGCCGCTTGCATCAACCAGTAAGCTTGCTCATCTTTTGTTACAAGTCATAAGCAAGCCAACACCTTTACAATCTCAACACCTTCTTCGCTTCCCTCCCTAAGATCAACCCCATCTCCTTCACTTTGTGACCGAAACAAGTCTGGAACGGCCATTTCTTGGTTTAGGCCGGACTTGCACTGATTGATCTCTCGAATCTACAAGCACTCACCGCGCAGTGCATTTGTTGAAGGTTTAAATTCATTCCTCATCCACACCCCAAATTACCAAATTCTGCAGGATTAGTTTTCACCCATCAACAATTGGCGACCACAGTGGGAGATTGATCTATCGGTTACAAAAATTGAATTCTCAATTTTTCGGTTTCCATCTCACAATGTATCCTAAAACCACGGGTGGTTCGAGGTATCATGGGAAGCATGGCCAGAATGCTGGAGGATGTCTTGGCAAGTCAAGCCGGTATCACCAGAAGGCAGAGCGAGACATTTCGCCTTTTGAATGATATAGCGGCACAATTACAAGAAGGATGCATCCACTCCGCAAGAAACGGTGAATCCTTAGCCGGGGATCACACCTTTACCGGGGAGAAACAAAAATAGCGCGTAATCGCGGGGGACTCGGGAAAGATGAACAGGCAGGGTCCAGTCGACGATGAGAATCGAGACAACTCCACGGGAGAAGAGACTTGTCCGGGAGCACACAATGTCTACCGAGATAAAGAAGGGGAGCCTAGCCTATGGAACCGTGTTAGAAGATTTATATCTCAAAACCCTCGCTGAAGCCTGGAAGACCATCCGACCCGCATCAACCTTTCAACTGAATGAAGAAATGCTTGAGGAAAGAGAGATCAATCAAGGAACGCGTGAGTACGAGAGGATGGGAGCGTTCAATCCGGCCACTCGGCGGTGACATTACGACACCTTCCACATCCCTCTACCTAGGCAAGCGATCCGCAGATATGATGGCACTCACAAATCTCCCAACTTCATCCCTCGTTCCACGTCAAAACGCGGAGAGGCGTTACAACGCCCACTAACGCAGAAAAGCCGGACTCAAGGTACTTACATTTCCCCTTCCCAATGAAGAAGATCCTGGCTCGGAGACGTGGGTGCGAAATGGAGAGTTGAAGCTACCCCCGGTACGGCGCCCACCTACTGATCAACAAGTAATGGATCCGAGGTACTGTCATTACCATCGGTTCCTTCATCACCCCACCAGTGAATGCAACGCTTTGAAGCGCATTGTTAAGGAGAAGCTCGGTTCAGAGATAGCTTGCGGAGGATTTTCTTAGAGAGGCTACTCCGGTCTCTATATGGTGAGGCTTCAAAGGCAAGTAAGTTTTACTCAACAACTTTACAGAGAGATAGTTTAGAATTCACTGGGGACTTAGCATCCCGCATGTGGAAAAAGAGGCTCAGTGATCAAACGCCATGTTTGTTCCCATTCGTACCTCCCTTTTACATAACATTTGCAATTTCATGCGCAATCATTCATGACCAAGATGCAAATTTCATTTAACATAATCCCTTTCAAAAAGGTTGTTCACAAACTATCTCAAAAATAAGCCAATTCAATTACCTATCCAAAACCGGAAGCCAAATTACGAAAGAAAATCCTCACTATCACTCAAAAAGAAGAGACAAGTATATGGCACACATCAAGGGAAGTCCTTCAGCAACAAATCGTCCTTCTGGGCGAAAGCGGCCTTCATCCTTTGGAGCACGGCCTGCTTCAGCTTCAACTCAACCCAGACAACTTTTCGACCTCTTCTTCGGGCGAGCAACGCAGTCCACAGAGGGGACTTCGTCATGATTCCTGAAACTCCTGAATCTTGGAGAACCCTTCGAAGAACCAAGGAGCATTGAAACCGTATTGCGCAAACACGTCTCGATGGCACTTCCAGTCTTCGACCATCTCCTCAGAAACTGTTCGACCAGTCGTGACGCTCATCCCTTGGATAGTAGATAAAGCTTCTTGGACGCGGTTGACCAATGCAAGACGACTCTTGAGTTTCGTGGTGGTAGCAATATGACCGTGCTTCTCCCATATTGCTGTGTACAACTCTTTGAACTGGACCGGCACGCTGAATCCACCAACCAACACATGGCCTGGATAAGGGATATCAAAAGGAGGATCGAACAAAGCCCCCTGCGCCGCATCACCGCACTTTACCAACCGGGCAGAACTGTCAGGTGCGGGGGCTTTTAAGGAGTCACCACAATGGCCATATTGACCGGAACTGTTCGGGACGAATTTAGGGAGCGCCCCAACTACAAAACAGTGTCGCCTCTCTTTCACTCGGGGTGCTAATTTCCACTGCGCCCCGTCCACAAGATCACCGAGGGAAGCGCCTTGTTCCACCGAGCTTTCATCATCTATGTCGTGGTCAGAAAAAGGAGCGGTTTCTCCAGACTTCTCAACATGAAGTTCCATGCCGTCCGAGACTTCTCAGCATGAAGTTCCATACCGTCAGACTTCTCAAGACATGAAGTTTCATGCCGTCGGACTTCTCAAAGATGAAGTTCCATACCGTCGGACTTCTCAGCATGAAGGTCCGTACCGCCAGACTTCTTAGCATGAGGACCAGTACCGCCAACCTTCTCGTTTTGGATGCGTGCCAACCTTGTGAAAGCATTATCTTTCGATATTCCCTGATTTCAAGCAAGGATCGTTTAAGAATTTACACTGGAGAAATGAAAGAACCGACGGGAAGAAATTTAAATACCGCATATTGGAGGAATTGAGATTACCGGACCGCATGCTTGCCTCTTGAGTCTCTCTCTACTTGGGGACTGCAACTCTCAGCTCTGGTCCGTTTGGCTGGAAGTGGCTTCAACCAGGAAATGCTTCGTCAAGACGTCGAAGATAGTTCACCAGGGATCTATCACAACACTCTCCGAGAATCCCTGAAAACCAACGGTTGCCTCCTCCAAAATTCCTTGTACTTATCGGTCACCACTGGTTTTCTCCCAATAGGCCAGAAGGGAAGGCTCACCGCTCTAAGAACACGTCGCATTCGGACTATTCAAGAGAAATTCCTTTGAAACTAAATTGGACGGATGAATGGAACACCCTGATCAAATCCCATTTGACGAGCAGCCCTGTCAATATTGTACGGAGTCACAGCAAGTTCTTCGTTAAATAGAGACGGGACATACCCTGGAATGCAGCTGTGCAGGTAAATAATTTCCCCAGATCTCATGGTCTTAACATCGCGACGCAACACAACGCGGGATCGTCAGCAAAGGTCTTTGGCTGAACGATGGAAGAGTGAATCGGCCCCCATGGACGAAAATATACGGAAGAAATGTTGTCAAATACCTCCACAAGTTTTGCACTGGCTTTAGGACGCTTCTTATTCCATCGGAGTATTCTCGAGCCGCCCGTACAAGTTAACGAGTGAAGGTGTAGGAGTAGGAGCATAACCACGAGTGTTCCCATAAGAGCGCCTGAAGAAAAGCGAAGTGAACGTGCGACTCCACCTTCTTGTACCCGTTAGAAACGTGCATATCCATTGCTAAAGCGTCCAGATGAGAATACAGCGATCCAAGGAACAATGCACCTAGAGGAAGAACTTCACCCTGCGCCAGCCTTATGGCAATCTTAACAAGCTCACCTCTTATGGTCTTCTTCCCTGAACCATCATCAAATATATCCCTGGATAGCCATAAAGACAGGAACGCAATCACGCTGAGCTCGTTTTCCAACTCTGCAGAAGACCACTCCGAAACCCACCAAGTATAAAAGCATCTCGCATCCTTTCTCTCCTCCTTGTCCAGACTCTCGAATCCCTCCGCCTTTTGAAGTATAGCATCATAATTACTTTGTTCCGCATCAGAGAGTTCGTAAGAAAGACTTCCAGCAACAGGCAGGTTCATTAATGCAGCTACACTCTCCAAAGTAATAGTCATCTCTCCCCATCTAGATATGGCTGTGTGAGTGGAAATACGCCACCGAGAAATGAAGGTGATCAAGCCCGCGGTGTCTTTCCTAATTTCGAGGGTAGCAGATGCCATGACCGCATCGAGGATTTGTGCTTTGGTCAAATTGTCCTTAATGCCCTTGTTACTCAACATGCGTCTCATCCATCCCTCATAAGAACCCAGTGGAGCATGGCAAATCTTGAAGTCAATAGGAGAAGGCGGATATTCGTTCCTTTGGAGACAAAATCTCATCACAAGTGCGGAAGAAGAAAATGGGTCAGCATCCATATTTTCTGAATCGGAAAGCAAGACTATCTTATGAGAAGGATGATTTGGAAAAGACGAGGTTCATCATTGAATATTTGGACACTTCCCGACTTGGCACCGACATTAGGGAGACATATTGATAGGAGTTCTCTTCTTTCTACCGCAATGAGATAAAAGACAGGAGTTAGAACTTGTATGAAAGCACATGAGAAGTGTAGTCACACACGGCAAGACACAACTCACGAGCGGAGCATGCAATGGCCGGTCCAAATACCATTCAAATCCGGCACAAAATTCAGTCGATTTCAGTCTAGTACGAATTTTAGTCCGGTACAAGTTTCGGTCTGGTATTGACTTCAAGTTCTCCGGTATAACTTTCAAGTCGGTATAAGTTTCAAATTTCAGTCAAGCATATGTGAATAAGACCCACGTTCCGGCATATACGGCGGGCCCGCATTCATCCGCATACATCACAATACGATTTTCTTTATTCATGGGAATCGTGTCTACGGGATTCAAGTCAAATGGTGGGGAAAGCTAAGCATGCATATGTCTTACAAAAGGTATTTACCTAACAAAACTAGGGTTTGACCGTTAAAAAAAAAAAAAAAAAAAGGGAGCGAAACCTACCTTGAGCGGCCGGACGGGAGCAACTCCGGCAACGGACGGCGGCGGTTTCCGGCAACAATTCCGGCAGCGGCAACAGCAGCAGTCGACGGCAGCAGCAAGGTTGCGGACGAGAACAAAAGAAGAAAGAGAAAATTCGTGAGAAGAGAAAAGGGGTTTGGCTTCTTTTATAGACAAAAATTAGAAGAATCCCAATAGAACAAGGATTCCTCTTTTGTTTGGTTTCCTCTTCTGATTCAAATACCCAAAGAAAGAAACCGGCCCCACCAGGGATTCCATACAAGCGTGACGGCGTGGAAAACTAGCGGTCGGCCGACACTCTTCCGGGTAAACTCCTTTTACCTTGTCTTTCTCATGTATGCATGTCACCATCTCATGCCTACCACACAATAATGTAACCATTATGTGCTAGGCAGGGGACTTAATGTTGATGGTGGATTTTCGTTTAAGGTTAAAATTGTAAAAAAACCTGAAAAATCATGCGCTGACATCTTGTAAAAGATAAAGCCATTTATAAGTGTTGGATATTCCCTCACTTAATTCACCAAGAATGGATCATGTAAGCAGCAATCCCTTCTTGTGAATTTCATATCGACTTTGTATTTCTGTACTCATTATCAGTGTGGCATGACGACTGAGTGTTACTCTTATAGAGTAACATGAACCTCCAAGCACTATAATGAATCATTATCAGTGTGGCATGAGACTGAGTGTTACTCATATATAGAGTAACACGAACCTCCAAGCACTATAATGAAACCATGTACGAAATAATTCATGCTCGGTGTGTTATATTGCCTCTCGGTGTGTTATATTAGCCCGATTGAGCCCCTCTCGGTGTGTTTATATTAGCCCGATTGATCAGTCTCTCGGATATGTGTTATATCAACTCCACAAGCATGATTGAGATGACCGGATCAATTCCATCACCCCAAGCATGGTATGGAATCGGCCTTAGCTTCGGATATGATCTGATCGCAGTCATCCAACTCCACAAGCATGATTGGATGACCACAGATCAATTCCATCACCCCAAGCATGGTATGGAATACCCACGGCCTTAGCTTGCCAGATATGATCTGATCGCAGTCATCCAACTCCACAAGCATGATTGGATGACCACAGATCAATTCCATCACCCTCAAGCAGGTATGGAATACACACAGCCGACCCCGCATGGTCGACCATTGGCTTTGCTTGCCAAGAAACCGTCCATACCAAGCATTATGGACGGAAAACCCTAAATTAGGGTTTGCGGCATATTACATGTGCCGCAAAACAGTCTCATCCATCCATCTTCGCAAGTACAGACGAAGGGTGCAGATGTAGACTCGAAGGGCCCAGAGCATGTCAACACGATCACCGTGTGACCGCCTACACACTTGACCAATCGGTCAAAGCCAACCATGGTTGGTTACAACAAATTAAATCGCCCAAAAGAGCATGGTCGCGCGGCTTTGAAAGCCAAAATTAGGGTTCAAGCCATCACGCGCGTCCATCTTCTCCGTACGAATGGAGGGTCACATATTGGATTAACCAAGGCGGTCATACCAAAGATGACCACCGTGGGCCCATCTACTTCCTCTTGCGGTCGGCCAAGGCATATCATTCCGGCCAACCCAAACGCACGCCCAAACTCGTGCGGTTACACTCCCAAATCCTAAACTGATCTCAACCGCTCAACTTCACCGGGATGATTTGAATGGCTTAGATCACGTTTTCATGGGATAATCAAGTATAGGTGTGAACACCAACCTACCACCTACACGGTAGTATGATCGACCAAGACCGACCAAGATGGGTCGTCTTGGAACGCACGCCCAAACTTGGGATGACACGCGGTTATCAATTCCTTTGCGGTAAGAGATTTCTGCCAAACCGTCTCAACCACTCCTCTTTGACGGTCAAATTGAGTGGCCTAGATTGCATCTCCATGAGACGGTGAGACATGGACGTGTACACCATCATGCCGTCAACACGCATGTATGGTCGGTCCTCCACAAAATCCTTCCCATGCTTGGTTTCGACCAAGCTGAAGAGTGATGCTTGCGCACCTCTTTAAAAACCCTGATTTCATCAACGGTCGCAGATGAGTGTCTCAAACATCATCTCATCCGTCCGACTTCACCAGCTTGGTTATACAACCCTGGTCAGGAGTTATTTGGTTAGTGAGGAGTCATTACCCATCACTTTACCACACCGTAATGCAGTACCTGCATAAAATACACACGATACTCCACAAGTATCGACTTTCTGAATAACGCAGTTATTCAATTCAGCATTACATGCTATCTTCCGTGGATCCACGATCCACATTCCGACATCAATCATGTCACAAAGGGGGGATACTTAAGGGTATTGGTCTGGCGGTTTACAGCGTGCAGCGTGCAACGCGCCATCACAAGAACGTGTTAGGAAGTCATGGACGGTTAGAGATGAACTGGAGAAGTGGGCAAGACCGGTCGTATGCTACCGACACACAACTCCACCACTCCATCATTCCATTACCTCTACTTCCCACGAGAAACGTGAATGAGGCTCAATGACTTGTATAAATAGGTTCTCCGCCCTATTTCAAACAGGGGATAACAGACGATAGAACAATACAAGTTCAGTCGAGCCAAAACCAAGTGTTAATACAAAAACGTATTCAAATCAACAGGGTATAACCTTATATATATAGTTGGAAATCCAAGGTATCTCCCCGGATAGGCTTTCATGGGCCCCAAATCTCCATGACTCGGGTTCCAGGAGCGGTGTAACCTTTCCCCTGAGCCATGTCAAGAGATACCCCCTTATATGACGCACTTTAGGTCTTACATTTGCCTCTTGCGAAATATCATTCGCGAACTAAGGTGTACGCCATAAAGGTTCGTCCCATTCACTCACTCATTCATTTTTGTTAATTCATTCAAGCGTTCATTCTGTTTGCGAAGCTATCGCACAATCTTACATTGTTTAATCATTTTCGTTTTTCAATTCTTCAATCAAAGTATCATACATTTTTTAATGGCGAGATCTTCACATGTTTCTGTTTCAATTATTGTTTCTTCCTCTTACTCTGAACAATCTTTTGTTGTTGCTTTTTGATGATTATTCACTTCTTACACTTTTTGCTCTTACTACACTCTGCCTCTTCACCATTCAAATCTCTTATCGTTTCCTTTCCATCATAATTTTTCAGCTGCCTTCATGCATTCACTTCGCAATTAATTTTTTCTTTCATAATTTTTCAGTCGCCACTTAATCTTTGTTACTTCTCGCAATTATTCACTTCTTACACCTTTTACTCCTGCTTCCCTCTGCCTCTGTATCATTAAAATCTTGCAATAATTCTTTTCCAGCATGACTTTCAACTGCCTTCATATCTTCACCTCGCAATGTGTCTTCTCTTCTTTTATTTATGCTATCTACCATCAATTTTTCTTTTCTTTGTTCCTCTTTTATATTCTTCTTCCATCCCTTCTTTTTTGCGGTTCTCTCTTCACAGCTCTCCACATCGATCTCATAACTTTTTTCCCCTTCTATCCAATCTCCCTTTATAATTCCAACACCACTAGGATGGGGAAACTTTATACACTGATGATACGTTGACGCCACACCCAGAATTTCATGCAACCATGGCCTTCCAATCAATGCATTATAAGGGGACTCCACATCGACCACATAGAACAAAATATCAGTTGACAATCCTTGCAAAGGTATTCTCATGTGTACTTCTCCTTTGGGCTTGTTCGCGGTACCATTGAAACCATATATTTTGTATGTTGAAGGGATCAAATCTTCATCCTTTCCTCCCATAGTCTTGTAAGTATGGTAAAAAAGAATGTTGACTGAGCTCCCAGTATCGATTAATATTCTATTTATCGCCCAGCAAGTTTCTGCTTCATCATCTTCCCCATCAACAGGTTTTGGATTAATATCCGGTTTACCACCAACGGGTTATCATGTATTTCTCTACCTTTGGGTATTTCTTTCCGCCGAGAAAGAGATAATCTGCAACTGCCACTCTTTTAACTGCGATTTCCTCGCGATGTTCATTACCTCCTGATTATTAACATCCCTCGCAAAAACCCTACTGAGTACGTTATCATGAAAATCTTCAATGGTGCGATATGAATGAACAATGGAGTTGCAAAACAAATTTTAGCTTTCGCCCCAACTTCTATCACGAACGTTTCTTTTCCCTTTGATGGTGGCGGTGGTAAATGTTGAACTTTCTCTTCGCTTTTTAAAAAGTGATTCAGCTTCCCCTGATCAATCATTCTAAGGATAATTCTTTTGATGTTTCGGCAGTCATTTGTCAGATGTCCATGAAAACGATGGTAAGAACAGAATTCGTGACTTCTATCACCTAGTGGCGGTTCACTCCCCATGTTCCATGGTGCAAGTATATTCTCCATCAAGAGTATAGCTTCCCATATCTTCTCCACACTAGTATTTAGTGGTGGCATCTTGATTTCTTCCCATACTACTCTATGACGTCGTTGCCCTCCATGATAATTCTGTTTTTGACTTCCATAGGTTTCTTGCGGGTGATCAAGTCTCGAATTTTGTTCGGGCCGCTACGATTGTAGTAGTTTCTTTCTCTTTCAAATTCTTCCTGATCTCGGCTTCCCATCGCTACTAATTTTGGCTGTCCATCATCTACCACCTTTTCTTGTTGCCCTTGCGAGGTACTCGCCACTGTTTATATTAATCTGGGCAACAAACTTGCATTCATGACACTTGAACTTGTATTCGCGATCGGGTACGATTCTACTTCATTTTGTCTTTCCTCCAAAGCAATATATTCCTCTTGCAATTCTCTCAATTCGGTCATCGTGATTGTATTCTTGACTCTGAAAACTTGAACATATAATAAGTTGGTTGCGAACATAGCATTTATGAATGATAGTATGAGGTATCTTTCATCCACCCGAACAGACCATTTCGCTACACATTGTCTTCCATCTTACGGTCAGATGTCTCAAGCTCTCGCCAACTCTTTGTTTTAGCCCAAATACATCTTCAATGCCAGGTCGCGAAGAGTTGTTACTTATATACGCCCCTAAAAATATATCTTGTAAATGATTGAATGACGTGATTGTATTCCTTGGTAGACCCTCAAACCATTTCAACGCTTCTCCCGTTAAACTCGACGCAAAGTATTTGCACAATATAGCATCATGGTTTTCCCACTGTAGCATACATCTCACGTAAGCCTTGATGTGTTGTCTTGCACAAGTTGACCCATCAAAAATGCTAGTTAATTCTGGTAAGTTGCACTTTGGGGGTATTCCTCCTAGCTGCACTTCTAATGTAAAAGGATTTTTCGCAGCCTCTGCGATAGCTTCATCTAACTGTCTTCTCCCTCCTTCTCTTCTGCTGTTCAATATTCCTCTCATCTGCCAATTCTCGCAGAATTTGTTCATTTGCCTCAGAATTTGAATTTATCGGTCTCTTTAATTCTGCTTCCCTCCGTCTTCGTTCGTGTCTACTTATATTTTCTGGTTCATTGCTCTCTTCTCTTCTTTCTCTACGAGTTTCTCCCTCATCTCCTTCACAAATTCTCACACCATTATATCTGTCATTTTCTCTTCTTGGTTGTCTATCAATTCTTTTTTTGTATTCTTTCATATTCTTCGTTGATATCTCCATTGTTGCGATTTCGCTCGCGCCTTCTTTCTCGATTGTCATGATTATTCTGCCGAATCGCCTCTTCCAATTCCCGATTTTCCATTTCTGCTCTCAATCTTTCTCTCTCGCGAGCTAGACGCGCTTGTTCAGTATAATGCTTTTCAATGTCATCTTCAATTTCCTTTTGTTTCCTTTGTGTTTCTCTCCCACGTAGTATTCTCCTTCCTTCTTCTTGGATTTTCTTATTAATCTGGGTTATTCTCGTCCTTGAGGCTGCCTATCTTCTTGATTTCCATCATTTTGATCATTCACCAAAATATAACGATTCTCTACTAATTCTCTCTCTTCGCGACCTCCTTCACCAAAATTTAACTCTCTTTCCAAATTTTCTTCATTAACGTTTTCGCGGGTAATGTTCTTCTCACGTTTTCTCTAATCGATCCCGATCTCGATCGTTATTACTTCTTGATCTTCTATTTTGCAACCTCCTATTTTCCATCCTTAATTCGTGGTTTTGCCTTGTTAAATTTGCGCGTTCTTCTGCTTCTAACCGCCTTTCTTCATGTATTGTCTGTCTCAAAGCTTCTAATGCTGCAATTTCTTCATTTCCATGAATTGTTTCTCCCATCTCTTCTCGATTTCTCTCTTCTTGTCCACTATTCATCAATTGTTGCACTTCTTCTCTTTCTTCCATAGAATCTGATCTCCATGTATGCACGCTCACTCTATCATAATCGATTACTCTGTTTAGTACTGGTTGAATTGGTGGTTGAGTTGGTGGTTGAATTGATGGTTGAATTGGTGGTTGAATTGATGGTTGAATTGGTGGTTGAATTGGTGGTTGAATTCGACCTTCTTCTCCATTTCTTGCATTTATCCTTGATGGTTCACCTACTTCATTTCTCCTTTCTCCAACTAATCTTCCACTTCTCCTTACGATCGTTGGTTGTTCTGATGCATTCTTTCTTCTAGCTATTTCTCAATTTTAGTAACTTGTTAAAAATTATTCGAGATTTCTTTCTTGTTACACCTGATTCTTCCAATTCACAAGGTTGATCTTCTACTCATCCTGTTTCTAGCGCATATGTAGTTGCAGGAAATCCCACACTACACCCCTCACTCGAATTTGTTTAATTAATCCATTTGAAGATGAGTAACAATATATTTTATTAATTGTTTTCTTGAAAGGTTTACAAAGAAGCGTAGAACAGAGCTAAAGAAATTACAATCACTCTTAATTTTCTCTCTCCTAATGACTTGCTAAACAATTCAAAAAGAACCCCCTAATAACAGACTTACTCGACCCTTTATATAGGGTAATACACAGTGGAGGACAGCTAAGCTGTCCATTATTTTCGGGAATAACTCGCGAAGCGTCGCGAGTGTTATAAATGTTTTTCCTTGCGACACTCCTAAATCTCGCCAAGTCTTCACGCTTTTCTCACGTTCTGGCTTTCGTCATCTAATGCGTCATTGAAATCACTTTCTTGCGACGCCTTCGCAACATAGTTGTTTATTACTCTCTTAAGATATTGATGTCGCGATATTCTGCTCCTAAAGCAACTCTTAGTTGTGGGTAAGATCATCTAAGGGAATCAAGTGCGTAGTATCCTGCTGGGATCAGAGACGTAAGGAGCGCAACTGTACCTTGAATCAGTGTGAGATTGATTAGGGTTCAACTATAGTCCAGACCGAAGTTAGTTTGTAGTAGGCTAGTGTCTGTAGCGACTTAATACAGTGTGGTGTTCAATCTGGACTAGGTCCCGGGTTTTTTTTCCTGCATTTGGGGTTTCCTCGTTAATAAAACTTCCGGTGTCTGTGTTATTTCTATTCCGCATTATATTTTGTTATGTAATTGAAATATCACAGGTTGTGCGTTGTATCGATCAATTGTGAAATCCAACCTTTGGTTGTTGATTGGAAATTGATTGATCCTTGGATATTGGTCTTTGGTACCATCCAAGTTTATATCTCTTGTATTTGATAAAGACTCACAAATTTCTATTTGTTTGAGTATAGATCAAATCGAGAGAAAGAGATATTAACTCCTTGATATACTTTTTATTAAGATTGAGTCTGACTATCTAGTTGATTCTATTAAAAGTATATTAGAGTTAGTCCATACAGATTGCTAATCGAAATATTGGGTGACGTTGTTGTACCCCCGCATTTTCACTTTTGGGTGGTCCTGTTAGTCTGAACCCCCGCTTTTGTAGTGACATGGTCGTTAACAGTGTACATAAGACATTTATTTTTATGGATGCTATTACTAATCTTAAAGACCCGCAATGCGAATTGATTCTTATGAGGAACTGTAGTGGAGTGTCTCGGTTGTACTTCTCCATGAGAACTACCAAGCCTGAACATTAATTTGCTGCGCAAAAATTATTTGATAGTCATCAATCAGTTTCTACGACATCTCATTACATGTGATGGCCCCGGTTACGGTTTGCTCCAACAGAGATTATCCACTCTCCCAATCAAACATGGTGGTTTTGGTGTATACACGATGGAAGATACGATGAAATATTGCTATTTGGCGTCCATCATACAGACTCAATCCCAACAACACATGATTTTGCGTGACGTCGGTTTGGTTGGTTTAAGCCCAAGTTTCTATCTTGCTTTGAAGACCTATAACCAGGTTAGTGGTACTGCTATTTCTCCACTTTGCATTGATGACATCGACCCCACTCCATGAGTTCCTTGGTGGTTAAATACTTTGATGCGGTGAAGAAAGAGTTACCCTTTCGGTATAACATGTCTGAGCGTGATAATGCGCTTTGGCAATGTAGCAAAACCAAGCATGCACAAGATTACTTGTTGGTTATTCCCATAGAAGGACTTAATCAGAGAATTGTACCTAGGAAGTTTTGTGCGGATCTTCGATATAGACTTGGGATTCCTCTTTTTGAAGAAGGGGGATATGCTCCAGTTATGACAGAGAGATGTATATCTTTGGTGACCATGCCTTGCATTGTTCTCATGAGGTCGGTCTTAAGCTCAGGCATGATCTTGTGCGCGACACCTTTGCCGACATGTGCTATCTGGCTGGAGTGCCAATTAGGAAAGAGGTTGATTTAGGCTTCCTTTCCAATAGTGGCATTCTTTGAGACCGACCGATATTCTGGTCTATAATTGGGATAATGGTCATGATGTATGTTAGGATGTAACGGGTGTCTCCCCTTTTACTAGAGGTGGTGTACGCACTTTTGTGCCTGGCCAAGCAATTGGTAACGTTGTAGCTCGTAAGCATAACAAATATCTGGAGAAGTGTATTGCTCAGGAGTTTGGTTTTGGAGTGTTTGCTTTCACTACTTTGGGGGAGTTAGGTGGAGATACTATAGATTTCCTGAAAAGACTACGAAATTATATGGCTAGTCATGATGTGAATGTCAAAGTGGGAGATTTCCTTTTCCATAAGTTAGGAGTTGTCATTCAAAAAGGGATTGGAGCGCATCTTGTTGCTCGACTCCCATCCAATTTCTTGTATAACATTGATAATGTAGAATAATCTCTTAATATGAAAATAAATAATTTCATAATATTATTTTACTTTAAGAGGGGCTGCAGTTTCCTTGTAAACCTGTTGCCATTTATTTATGCTTACTATACTAACCACAAAACCTATCTGGTAAGATAAGTGAGCTTGTAGAACCTAATAGAACTCACATATATATATATATATATATATATATATGCTAACACTTGATTAGTATGTCGTATTTGTATCGTGATTTACCTTAAATATTTGAACCTGGGCGACAAACATGTCACTTTAAAGCAAAATGAATAACCCCTTAGCCATATTTTTTTTGTAATTATTAAACTACCTTTATACTTTTAATTAATTTTTAATTCTTTTTAAAAATAATTTTTTTATTTTTTTATAATGGAACTCATTGTAGTCTGGTAATTGATCATACAAAGCTTTTGGTTGGTAACCTAGCAACAAGCTGGGCTCCAACACCTTTCTGAATAACAATGCCTAATCTATGATAAATAAAACTACCCAAGCCACTACTAGCATTGTTGCTAACTAAACAATTCTTCAGACGCTTGGAAAAACACAAAGTATCTTCACCGAGCTCCCCTAAAGTAGAAAAAGCTAAGACACCCGGACCATATCCGTGTGAGACGCACTTATCCAAGTATTTAGTGCGTTTTCGTGAAACAACACTAGAAATAGCTTTTCCTAGGACGAAAGAGCGAACAACTTCACCAGTGAAGGGAGAAACACCTGTGACGTCCATAAAAACGTCTTGTCCATTCTCCCAGTTGAGAACAAGGATATCTGCAGACCTCAAATATTTGTCATCATCTGTCAGAAAACCAAGAGAAGCTTCCTTGCGCAAATGTTAGCAATAATATCACGAACAAGATCACGTCGAAACTTAATTCCAACATATTTAGCACAGTGAAGCGCGTGATCCCCAAAGATGTCCATAGATCTGTTACAACTTGAGCATAAACTATTCTTAACAAACAGTGGGATACCAAGTCGATAGCAAAGCACAACTCTGAATTGTCTTGGTCCGAGGCACAGATTAAGCCCACTAATAGGTATAGCTAATAAATAATCTTGTGCATGCTTGACACGGTTACACTGCCACAAAATAGAGTCTCTTGCAGACATTGAAAATTGGTCTGAGATTTGCTTCTTAATTGCATCAAAATAAGTGACTGTCAGGGAGTGCATGGAAGGGGGGGGGGGGGCAGTATCATCGACACAGTAAGTAGAAGGTAGTCCACATCTTGAATAAAATTATGAAGAGCCAACTGATAAACAGAGCCTTTATCTGTTGAGAATAAATTACCAAGGATCACCTTTTGCACCGAAGTAGTCTGGCTCTGAGAAGCGAGATAATAGTAGGTACGGGTGTCAGCCATGGTATAAATGCCAAGTCCACCATCTTTGTTAGGCAAGGTAGCTAATCTCTGTTGTAAAGGACCAAAAACTGCACCATCACCAGTGATTAGGAGTCTCATATACTTAAGAAAATGGTCATCGAAAAGATCAGCGGCTGGTTGCAGGGCTGCAGGATTGGTAGTACGCATTGCAAAATATAATCTAGACACACCAGTGCAATTGCGAAGTAATAACATCTCACTTTGAGGATCCTTGAGTTTTTTGATTGCAGTCATTAGTTGAACAGTCTTGTGCACCCTTCTCAACATCATATTACTAATAAAGTCCAAATTCAAACTCACAGGTCCACCCAAAAGTTTAACACCATTAGAAGGTCTACCAATGTCTGGAGGAAAAACACCATCAGCTGTGCTTCTGGGATCGATAGAAGGCCAAAAGACTTCCGTTTTCTTTATATTAAGGTGTAAACCCCTGCTTGGTCCTTCAGATTCTATTATGCTCAAGGCCTTAGCTACCTCCAGTGTATCACCAACAATTGTACCAGCATCAAGGTACCATGCGTGCAAATCAAGATTGCAGCGAGAAGTAATAGTATTCACCAGGGGATAAAGTGTCAACGCAAACAACAAGGGACCGAGAGGGTCACCTTGCTGGACACCAAGTGCAGAAGACAAAATATATTGGTCATAATAGAGTTTAGCAGGTTGCGAGTAACAAAACTCTACCCAGCGAGAAATACCTGTACAGTGAAGACGAACTTCCTTGATGAGCTGAGATATGCTCACCATGTTGAAAGCATCGGAAAAGTCAATGAGGAACATTGAAATTTTGTCCAAGTGGCCTTTCAACTCCAATAAGCGATTTACAGCATGTAAAATACTTTTACCCCCCAACATGCATACCAACCCTGAATTGGTAGTCACCTAAATAAGAAGCCATGTCCTTACCCACCGAGAAAGCAGCCACTTTAGAACCAATCTGCGCCAAACCATGCCAACTGCAATGGGCCTAAGACCATCCCCGGGCTTAAGTAACGGTGTCAAGGGCGCACTAGCAATGAACTCGCCTAAACTCTCGGGGCATTTACCGACCAACCAAAGATTGACAACCCCTGAAATCGAAGAGAGTAAGTCATCCGCTACAGTTGTTGCTGCCCCACTCAACACATCCACTAAATGTTGAGCCCGTAAGCCATCACGACCGCACGATGTGCCTTTTGGGAAGCTTTTGATAGCACCCAAAACTGCCTTGGAATCCACTGTCACAGGGTCGGCTATGACATCACCAACGGATACCCCAGGAGGAAGCGCAGGTGGATGTTTGTCTAGCAATTCTAAGTACGTCTTCTCATTGCATGGAGCAACCCTAGAAGAAGATAACACTCGAATTACAGCAGAAAAATGGCCGCAACCCATCTTCCTCCGAAACGTTGTCAGATTGGCCATTCCTTGTTTCTTCGAATCTGCCTCCTTAGACCCCATACGAACCAGCTATTGTAGCAAGTTGTTCACCAGGACGAGACAACCGTTAGGCTCCTTCCAAACTGAGAGAGCCTTGTTGATTGCAGCGACTTGTAAACGTTTTCTATTGCCAGATTTTGCTTTAGCTGCACTTCTCGGTTTGAACAATATCAGAGTACAAATGAGAAGAAGTAAGAGCCACAGCCAAGCTGAAGATTAGCTGGGTTTACTAAATTCTGTCAAGACAGGCCTTCAACGTTCTCGAGAATGCAAGTCTGCACTGGTGAGGTATACATGTTACTTTTGTAAACTGTCTTTGGAACACAACATCTAGTAAATCATTGGAGAGAACTCCTACAGCCTCACTACCATCTTCCACAGAAGCATCATATACTTCACGTGTAATATCCAAACACACAACACTTACCTCATGTGGTTTAGCTAAACCGTGAATGAGAAATTCTGCACCTGCGCCGTTGAGAGGACCTGCAACAACATCATCATGCACAAGCCCATCTCGACCCTTACAAGTCTTCTTCCAAGCATGTAGATGCATACATCTAAAGTACAACCACATACGCAGACAGCTGAGGGTCTTCTCCCACGCAAGGTAAACATTCTAATTGCTGGCAATCAATTCTCTGCGGATGATTTTGTTATTATTAGAAAATAGATGCATGTCGTGAAGATGTCGCAGAATGGATCCTTTGGCACAACCTCTACTATTAACCCCGTTCTGGAAGCCATCGAAGTTCTTGAAAGGACAATGGGAAAAGCCATTATCTGGTGCGTTTTCTATGAAGGAATGAGGTGTAGAAGAGCACAAAGAAGTTGGGAAGAAGGTGTTGCAAGAAAAAGGGTGCGAGAATTTGACCTAGTAATCTTGGACATGAAGACATCGTATAAACCCTAAAATTAAAAACTCGAACCCTAAAAAGGAGGGGGAAAAAAACAACGAGTAAAGGAATCGAAAAAGAAATCAAAACTGGAAAATCGTGGTAAAGGGAGCAAATCGAAATCAAAAACCAAAGAAAAAATGACAGAAATCATGATGAATCCGGAGAATGAATCTGGCAGAAAAACGCCAGAGAAAATAGTTGGAGCATCGCCGGAGAGAGACACTTATAATTAGTTTTTTTCTCTTATAATTATATTGTATACGTCCTTTCATTTATTTTTTCAGTTTGATTAAATTTTTTAGTGTTTTAAAAAATAATTAAATTTAAATCTTTTTTAAAAAATAAAAAATAAAAAATAAAAAATTTAATAATATTTAAAAGGAGTAACTTGGACTTTTATATTTTTAAGAAATATAAAAAGAGTAAATAATTTAGCAAATCCTTGCACTACACCAAATTTAACGTTTAGCAATAGCATGAATCTGTTGCTGACTGGGCTTACAACAGATTTTTGTCGTTGCTAAACACCTTGTCGCAGTTTTTTGCAACATCTCTAGCCCTGTTGCTAATTTCGGTCAGCAACGGCTGTTGCAACAGAAAACAACTATTGCGAAACAAAAAATTAGCAACAGAAATAAGTTGTTGCTACTCGGTTGCTAATTTTAGAGTTATTCCGGGATAGTTTTTATTAGAACAAGATATATGTGTTCTGGTTCAGATTTAGCAACACATTTTTTCCATTGCTAAATTTTTGCAACAAGAAAAAAAAGGGTCAAGACTTTGTTGATCTAGTCAAAATCGATTTCCCCCCAATTTATCCTGCAATACCCAAGTTCCTTGCAAACCCCAGATTTCTCCCATATCCAGTAATTCAATCTGATAAATCTCATACTCTACATTCCCACAGATCTAAAAATTTAAACAAGAAAAGATGCAGCATTTAAAAAGGGAAACAAAGACATGTTACATCAACATGTTCCTAAATTCTCAGCATTTACATGTTATAGGTTTAAACATCAAAGACATTCTATAAAGAAAGGGAACCAAAGACAATAAATCAGGGAACTCATGACATCAAAGACAAGTTACATGTTTCATTAAGAAATCATGCGTAAAATTGTATTAAAACAGAGCACAACTGAAAGATTACATATGCAAATATGTTCTTGTTTCTTACATTGTGCTGGTGCAACTATGTTCGTTCTAGCTTCCAATGATTACCTATAAAAATGGAATGTTACAAGTTCTTACAGTGAGAAATCAAAATGCCGCAAATTACTGTAGCTTTGAGAGGATGATCACACGATGATGATGAACATGTCACAGATACATATGTAAATATTTCACGCGTAAACGAAAACCAAGTGTCTTACAAGCAGCCATCATTTGCTACTGGGTGTTGAAAATGAAAATGAACTCACACATCATCTGTTTTAAACTTGACTCAAACGTGATGTTGGATAGACTCAGAACTTATCTCTCGATCAGTCAATTGCGTAGTTTAAGATATTAGCAAAACCAAGAAACCAAATATCACTAGGCAATCAAGCTAAGGCAAAAAAATAAAATAAAAGAAATAAATAAATAAATAAAAATAATGAAAGGAACATCTGATTTGCTTTCAGAGTCATGATGAGAACTCCATGCGATAACTATACATTATAGTAGAATATGCATACATGTTAGTTAGGGACGGGGAATTCCAAAAGCAACAACCTGAAGAAAAAAAATGCTTACCTTCAAACCCATCGTTAGAGCGTGGCTAATAGCTCCATGAGTGCGGTGATGGCTTTTACTACTTCAATGCTTCCTTGGTTTGTTTGGCAAAGGTGGAGTGAAGTTTCTTCAAATTATGAGAGTATTCGGTTTATTCACACCTATAGGGAGGCTAACTTTGCAGCTGATAAGATGGCAAAAAGCGGTTGTGCCCTTCCTAATGAAGAAGGAAGACATTACACTGGGAGACCAGATTTTTTAATTTTTGTTGAATACCCAAATGTATCTTATTTTCGTTTCAAATAAGTAGCAAGTTTTTGGGGTTTTTCTGACCTCTTTTCTTGATCCTTATTTTGCTTTGTATTTTTGCTATTCATTAATACATTTTGGACTTACCAAAAAAAAAGTGGCTAATAGCTCCAACAAGGTCACTATCAATTGTAACTAGAACTTTATCGCCTTCATCGTCTTCATACTGAAAATAAGGAAAATGAATTACATAAATAATTGAATAATATGCCCCCAACAAAGTTGAGAAAGAATGGAAACATAAAACATCAAACATACCAAAAACTGTGGATGATCTTGATCAATGTCAGTTCATTTCCTCTGCATAACGGTAGATACAAGCTCCTCCAAATTCTCAGTACCTGTGAAACTCAGAAACGAGAGTGGAATCCCAGAACTTCTGCATCATAGTGGTTGCCATGTCATTGACAGCTCCAGAGCTACCCTCAACCTTCAAGAGAGAAATACAACTTAATTAAGAACGGTAGATTACACAACCTTTAATCTACTTGAGTATTTTCACCTAAATTGTACACTGCATACTCTTCACTGACTCATCCTACTGTTGGGTTAGTAACAACAATAATGAAAATAAATTGAATAAGAACAAGAGATACTTAGCTTTATTTGTAGAAACTTGATGGATGAATCACGTCGAGTAACATGCGGAACAAAAATGATAGAGGCACGTATTAGATACGCTGTCCTAAAGACAATATCGCCTGCTACTCCTCTAAACAGAGAGATGCTATAGCTTCTTTGATGAGTTGCCTCCAGGATACAACTATCGTTAGCGTTCCTCATTGTAGCATACAATAGAACGCCCTAAGAACTTGGCAGCGAAAAACAACTCAGTGAAACCACCTTGTTTCACACACATACAAAAAATTCATGGAGAAAAATAGAAGAATAAAACTTGTTTTCTCTTTTTCTCTCCTACTCTCTTTTTCTACCAAAATTAAAGGAATTAATTTTGAGTTGTTTCTCTCTAAAAACATGAAGTACAACTTGGGTTTTTGAGAAAACAAAAAGAAGAAGTAGTTTTCTTGTTTTTCTCTTTTTCTCTTTTTGAAAATAGGAGAAGAGTTAAGTTTATCTTCTACTACTCCCTTTAATGAATTGAAGACCCTTTAACTTATAGAATTTTCAAACGTTATTAACAATGAAAAGAATACGTTATAAACAATAAAGAGAATCCCATGCATATGTCTCCAAAAGAATGAGTAGATGTCTTTCTTATTTAGTGTTTTTATCGTTACAAACAAGACATACAAATTGTCAAAGACAAGAATCTCATGAGTGAAAATATTTTTTAGGAAAAGTAGTGACATGCATATGCACAAAACAAGGAGATAAATCAGACAAGATTCCTAGCAAAAGTTGTGCCATGAAGCGTGTGGGAGAATAAAGAATATTCCCACCAACAAAACAAAGTAGCATCATGTTTTATTTATTCACAAAAAACTGATTTTTTTCCAACACCTACTACTGTTATCATGACTCATCCTGCTAGTACCATGACATTGTAACATATGGATATCTTATTTGATTGGTTACATGAGTACATGATTAATTGTTACAAGGCTTACTACATTAAAGTGATTTCCAATATTTAAAAGATCCATAATGTATCCCTGGAGTTGAAGAAACAAATTGAGGTCAAGTAGCAATACTTGGAACATTTCTGGGTCAGTCATAACCTTCCAAAGAAACACATAACATTGAGGTTATGCAGATCAAATGCAATACTAGGAACATTTCTCAAAAATTATATACTGGCCAAGTGAGATACACATTAGATAGCTAGTCTAATTTCAGGATATTCTAACCTGGCCAAAATTGTAAGAATTGTTGCCTCTCTAAAAACATTAAGCTGTAAGTTTTTATATTCCAATCTAGGCAATACTAAGTAGTATAAGCATTAGTACCTTTTCCACTAGAGTCGGTTCAGAGGAATGATTTTGAGCCATGACTCGCATAAGCACATCCTTCGAACTGCAACAATGCAACAAACGAACCATGAAATTGAGATTTGCAAGGAATACAAATTAATAAAAGCAAAACTTCCTTAGTTACAGGATTTAAAACAAAAATAATGAAAAATTAGTGGATTGAGACAAGTACAATACGTAAGTATTCCTTGTGACTTGTTTCCTATTGTGACTATCACTGAATTGACTCTAAGATCTCGCATCTTTTTTGTAGCCACATAAACAAGATCCGAGGGTAAGACAATGGCAACCTTGGAAAACAAAAAAAGATGGATGATGAAACCAGGTGAAACAAAATAGCAAACATTAAAAAAATTTGAATAATAATAATAATTCTTAGAGGATACCGAAAGAAACTGTTGCATAACAAAGAGTAGCATTACTTGGTGTTTTCAGTGATAATAGTGGAAAATGAAGGCTTAAACATCCGTTCCTGAGAGTTTCTGTTAGAGCATAACTCGGTTGAACCCACCAAGCCTTGGTATGTCAAGTTTGGTTGTCATATTTTAGTACCAAAACTCATCTAGAGTCGCTTGATTAAATACTAGAGTCAACTTCGTTTAGGTTAGACTAGAAAGTCTAGGAATGATGAGACATACAAGTATTACTCTGAAGACATGAAGAATGAGAAGAAGTAACGACTACAACGACGACATCATCCTTCCACTTGAGGTTAGTAATATTGACTTGAAATTTTTTCCATTCCTAACGTATCTTTCAAGTCGTGCTATATTGAAAACATAACATGCGAAGCTTGTATATAAACAATACTCTAGTATATAGACATGATCATAATAGTATGGTCATAGTATTAAGGAATTATATTACGAAGTATAACGCTTGTCTTTTGAACTTCGTAGATATAACATCGACATAATATTGTATATAGTTTTATGATATGTGTATGGGTTTATGGTGAAAATTTCATCCTAGGAAACAATTTTTTACATTTATTTAAAGGAAGCAGGTTAATGAACTTGTTTCATGAATTGAAAAGGAAACCAATAGGTATATTGGCTATTCATTGCATATTCTTTGGATGACTAATATGTGTGAGTTGGTACAACCGATCTTAACTCAGGTTATGTATCTTGGTATAACCTATCACAATACCTAGACTTATGATTTGGTATGACCCATTCTGGTAATTGGTGTAACCGATCCTAAGTAATCACCATCAGATGGTATGATCGATCCTTGTAATATGGTGTTACCGATTCTGGTAATTGGTGTGACTGATCATAAGAGGTTGTGTGTCCGATCCTTGTAATTGGTCTGACCGATCCTAGTGACTGGTATGACCGATCACAGGTAGATACCATGTGTAGATAGAACCGATTTTTGTAATTGGTATGACCGATCCTAGTGACTGGTGTGACCGATCACAAGTAGGTACCATGTTTAGGTAGAACCAATCCATTTAATTGGTATAACCGATTCGAACCCATGTATGTGACTTGGTAGAACCGATCACAACTAACCATTGTGACTTGGTATGACCAATCACATAGTAGTCTTGGAATTTTGGTATAACCAATTCTAAACCTGTTTGGAAGTGTGGTAGAACCGATTCCAAGATGCAAATCTGATTTTTCATGATTTACATATTTTTTTCATGAACTTGTGTAAATTCGGAATTAGGGTTTGTTGTGTAAAGATATCAACATACTTTGAACATGAGCATTAACTCTTATCATTTATTGTTCAAAGATATTCCTTGATACTCAAGGTGATCCCTGGTCCGAAAAATTGAAAAGCATTTAATTATGATTTTCATTATATATTTTAATTACCAGCAATTAAAGCATATCCTCTGGAAAATATTATTAGCTAATGTGCTAGACTAATAATAGAAGTTTTCTATGAGAGTTTTCGGAAATATAGGTTTGGCATTTAAGTTGAAATAGGAAAACCGAAATTAGGTACTTTAATGCATATCTTGAGAATATTTTTGGTTTTGGAATTTCCTTTGAAAAGACGAGGGTACCCAAATATACCTCAATCTAAAACTTTTCCACCTATAAGTCCTTTCTCCGAAAGTGATTGTCTATGGACAGTGTCGAGACAATACAACTATTTGGTTCACACTTCGTGTGATCGTCTATGGATACGAGATCGAGACAATAAGACAACAAGATAACTTGCGTGATTGACTATGGATACAAGATCGAGACAATACAACAACGAAGTATGTTT
This sequence comes from Papaver armeniacum, assembly GCA_023531295.1. Classification (NCBI taxonomy): domain Eukaryota; kingdom Viridiplantae; phylum Streptophyta; class Magnoliopsida; order Ranunculales; family Papaveraceae; genus Papaver; species Papaver armeniacum. The sequence continues at coordinate 57,323 of JAJJWW010017760.1, forward strand.
ACTTGATAAATGGTTCGGACTTAACCAAACACAATAGGATTACTATCAAGTAAATAGGAATTAACGTTTGTGTATTTTACTTCTAATTATAATAAAAACAATTATAATTGCGGAAATAGAAAAGTAAAAGACACAGCAAGATTTTTTTAACGAGGAAACCGCAAATGCAGAAAAACCTCGGGACCTTGTCCAGAAATGAATACTCTCAGGATTAAGCCACTATACAAAATCAAAACCAACTTCGTATAGTTGAGACCAAGCAGCTAAACCTATAGTTCACCTAGTTCCGTTTGTATTCCCACGCCTCCGACTTGTAGTAAGTCACGTACTTGGAAAAATTCCTTTGGTTCGTAGATAACCTTGTTGCTTTTTCCAAAACCGAAAATATTCTCAAGATATGCAATATATTTCCAAATTCGGTTTCCATAATTCCTGGAAATGCTTTGTCCAAATAATGACCGAAAATCTTTAAGAAAATCTCCAACTAGTAAATGCACATTACTAATTTTTATTTTCTAAAGATATGCAAAACTAACAACCCTAATTAAAAGATTCTTAATTTATTTTGATCCGGGATTCTCCTTTAGATATTAAGGAATATCGAACAATTAAAGATAAGCGTTACTGCACATGTTCATAGTATGTCGACATCTTAACTTAGTAAATCATCTTTCATATTTACTATCTTGGAATCGATTTGCCACACTTCCAAACAAGTTTAGAATCGGTTCATCTGACTTCCAAGAACTATGTGATTGATCAAGAACACTCAATCACCAAACATGGGTTTCACGATTCTACCAAAACAAGTTTCGTATCTACCTCCATATTGGTACTGGAATTAGTCACGCTAGCTTTCCAAAATTCGGTTGACTAGGTACTAGGATTGGTTCCTACATATATATGGTATCTAACTTGTATTTGTTGCACATGTCCATAGGATCGGTTCCCAATAACTAAAAGCGTGTTGCACATGTTCATAGGATCAGTTCCCAATAACTAGAAACTTGCTGCACCTCTTACAAGGATCGATTCCCCTTTTGTGATCGGTTGCACCTCTTACTAGTATCGGTTCCCCTTTGCCTAGAGTTGGTCATACCAATTACAACAAATCGATCATACCATCTCAGGTGATTACTTAAGATCGGTTTCACTAATAAAAGTCATACAAATACAAAAGTCAGGCCTTGTGAATAGTTTTACCAAGAACATAAACAAGTCATGAGTGGTTATACTAATCACACATATTGGTAGTTCAAAAGATATGCAATGAATAACAATACCAATAAGCCTAGTGATTTCCCTTTCGATTCACAAAGCAAGTTCATGAATTTCCTTCCTTTAAACGAATGTAAAACATTGTTTCCTAGGATGAAATCTTCACCTCATACCCATACATAATCACAATAGCATTCAAACGATTATGTCGATGTCTTATATATGAAGTTCAAAAGATAAGCGTTATACTTCGTATTGTATTCCTTAATACTACGTCTAACTAGAGTATAATCATTCATAGCTTCGCAGTTATGTTTTCAATATACACGTCTTAGAAGATTCGTTAGGGAATGAAACAGTTCAAGTCAAATATTACTAACCTCAAGTGGAAGGATGATGTCGTTGTTGTAGCTCCTTACTTCTTCACTTCTTCAAGTCTTCACGTAATTCTTGTAATGTCTCATATCCTAATACTTTCAAGCTAACCCATACGAAGTTGACTCTAGTACATAATCAAGCGACTCTTTAAATGAGTTTTGGTTCACTAAAATATGACAACCAAACTTGACATACCAACGCTTGGTGGGTTCAACCGAGCTATGCTCTAACAATCTCCCCCGTTGTCAATTTTAGTGACAAAACTCTTACATCATATGGATAAACAAATTACAAGAATTCATTACACATACGCTTGATTCTCAAATTCAATAGCACAATAACCTGTATACATTCAATCCATAAATGCCGTTGTTGACATTATAATAACAAAGCTAATACTCCCCCTAAAGGTATGATAGATAGATTTTCAATTCATGACGCTTATCTTTATCATTTTGACTCCGTACACGTTTTTAACTATTAAAGAAAACCGTCTCTTTTGTTATTCCCTTATCAATATAGTGCTCGCCATTTGTATTTATGAATTGAAATGACAAGCTTGCGTTCATGAGCGTTAGAACTTGACAAAACTCTTACATCATATGGATAAACAAATTACAAGAATTCATTACACATACGCTTGATTCTCAAATTCAATAGCACAATAACACAATATAGCATCATGGTTCTATACATTCAATCCATAAATGCCGTTGTTGACATTATAATAACAAAGCTAATACTCCAGCTAAAGGTATGATAGATAGATTTTCAATTCGCACGTCTTTGTTATTCCCTTATCAATATGATATGATACTCCCCCTTAGTCTATGCTTTACTCTTTCGTTAGATAAAACGTTTAAGCACAAATGTCCTTTTCCTTAGTGATACCAATTGTAGATGGGCAAAACGATTTGCTGGTTTTTACGGAATTGAGGATACGACCGTACGGAGGAGACTCCTTGAACCGAGAAAACTGCTTAACCTCACACAGATGCACTGCCAGAAGGGAGTGCTTGAATTCGAGAGATCAATATGTAAGATTTCGGCCTAAACCAAAACAATGGCCGTTCCAGAGTCAATTCGGTCACAAGAGAGGATAGGTCGATCTGTAGGAGGGAAGCTGAGAAATGTGTGAGATCAATGGTGATCGAACATTATAGGTGTGTTGTGTATTCTGCGTGAAGAAATAAGATAAGTTCTGATTGATTGAACTTTGCTCTGTTGAGAGTAATTGCTCAGACGTCGAGTTCTTAATCTCTTGCTGTCTGTTATTTCAATCATGATTCAGAGACTTATTTATACTGCAAGAATTGTAGACACCTTGATCCCATGAAGTGTGACAGTTGCTGGACTCAAAGAGTAGAGAAGTGAGAATCGTGTTAAAACCAGTTGCTCATCGTGCGGAGACTGGTTGATTTTCCACCCACTACTTTGCTAACTCCTCTAACTGCTTGCACGACTTGCTCACATTCTCATCGTGTGTATGAACACATGTGCTGTAGACCGCCAGACCAAAACCCTAGTTGATATCCCCTATGTGACACGATTGATGTCTCGTGATTTTAGTTAGTCAGTTGTTGACTTGATGAGACGATGAGTCTTTGTATTGCTGAGTTGAACATGATTTGCAAATGTTCTAGGACTCATGAATCGAATGTGTCTGTTGAGACAGAGGTACAATTGTCGAATAAATGTTGATAGTTAAGGTGAACAAATATTGTTCATTTGATGAGTTTGTTCGATATTGATAGTTGCACCAATATTCCTTAGTCTGAGCAAATATTGCTCATTTGATGAATTATCGGTAGCAGAACCAAAATAAAAATATTAATTTAAAATACTGGCAGAACCGAGTATGATAATTAAAGTGTTGATTACGGGATCAACATAAAATTATTAGTGTTTGAATCTGGAACTATGAACCTTGGATTCGAAACCCTAATTTCGATCAATTGCTGATCAATTGATGATTTATTGAAAATCAACCACGGAGTGAAGGAGGGACCGACTACATAGGATGATGGACCAGCCATGTAGCGCCCAGATGCTCGAGTGAGCAAATACCAAAGTCTCTTGAAGACCCGTTGGTGAAAGGATGATTAAATGCTAGTTTAATCATTTATTAAAATAATGCTCGTCTGAGCCTTAGGTGATAAAACATAATTATGACGGAGTGAGGGACTGACCAAGAAGTCATGGAACCGTCCCTGGTTGGTCATGGGATCGATTGACGAGCATTTGATGAAATTCCAAGTTGTTTGGAAGAGTTTGAACCTAATATGAACAAATTAGGTCAAATTATGAAAATATGTGGGAATTATGTCAAATTATGAAAATATGTGGGACCGGCTTCTTGCAAGCCAAAGGGACAACCCTGGTCGGTCAAGGTAATATTCCCATGTCACCAAAGTGTTCGTGTCTCAGTCCTGAGAATTTGATATTTGCTGATGCGCGTTTGAGCAACATTTGAGAAAATATGAAGAAATCAGGGTTTTTGCTCAAACTGAGGAAACTTCATAAGATGAAGGAAATAATAATAATAAAATAAGAAATCATGAAGTATGGGACCGGCTATGGCTAAGGAACGGTCGACCGGCCAATAAGCCCGGTCCCATGGCACTTTTCCTAATTTTATATTATTTTCATAATTTGAAGGGAATATCATGAAATCAAGGAGATTGTTGAAATAAAGGAGTTTCCTTAAAGTGAAGGAGTTTCCATGAGATGAAGGAAATAATAATAATAATAATAAAATAAGGGGCGTGTGGGACCGGCCATGGCTAGGGCATGGTCGGCCGGCTAGTGGCCCGGTTCCGTGAACCTCCCTAATTTTATATCATTTCCTTGGTGTGAAGGAAATATCATGAAATTGAGGAATTTCATGGGATGAAGGAAATAATAATTATAAAATAATAAGGAACGCAAGGTGTGGGACCGGCCACAACTAGGGCATTATCGGCCGACTAGTGAACCCGGTCCCGTGACACTTTTCCTAATTTTATATTATTTTCTTGATACAAAGGAAACACCATGAAACTGAGGAGTTTCCTTAAAACCAAGGAGGTTTTTTCAAATGAAGGAATTTTCATGAGATCAAGGAAAAATAATAAAATATGATAAAATAAAGAACTAGGCGTGGGACCGGCCACGACATGACTGGACGGCCGGTGGGCCCAGTCCCCTAGCGCCTTAGATAATATTTTATTATTATTTTTTTTCTTCCTATTTTGCATAGGTTCATCGTTCCTTTGTATTTTTGAATGATCGTTCGTGCATTCAAGTGCCCGTTAGTGCATTATTGCTGAGTACACTTGCACCATTTTGGTCGGGGCTTACTCGATAGTGACTCAGATGCCCGTACATTGAATATTTATTACTAACCCATGGAATTCTGCTGGGAAGAGCCATGAATTGAAGTAATGAAATATTATGAAGAACGTAGAATATTTTCTAGGATTCAGTTAATGAATCTAATGACTAGAAATAATTAATTGATGGCTCTGTATCGTCTGAGAGCATTAATTATTCAAGAATTGATCGGTATGAGCTTGTTGAAGCGTCATATTTATTTTATATAGTCAGGGAAAACATTGTTACGTCCTAAAAACGTTATTCCTCTATACTAGCAGGCAAGTTGTCAAGGAGCCGTCCAATCATTCGATTTTATATAAAAGTGATTACCGAAATTGCTCGGTATTCGTGAAATGTGTCGTTGCCTCAGATGAGAGATTGCATATTCACGTATGCTCTGAGAGACAGTATACTCAGTCAGAGACTCTTGTGGCATGAGCTTTCATTCTTCGATGGGAGACATGAGTCTCAATACTCATCTGATTGCTGGATCAGGAATATGTAAGATTATGGTTTTAAAATTTTACCCTTTGTCGAAAATCCACCATCTACATTAAGTCCCCAACTTAGTGAGGGACTGTCATGTTCCTAAGTCAGCACTGGATGGTGATTTTCTAGTTACAGACGAAATAAGTAATTGAACTTAGTCGTAAGAAAGAATATTACCGGATTTTCGATTGCATGAGCGAACTATGGCTTCAACGAATATCCCAGTGGCACGATAGAGCATAGTCTAACGAGCATAAATTGGTATGGCATCGCCGATTTGGTGATGGAACCTTGGTAGGTTTAGGATTCACGGGTCCGGGCCCAAAAAGGAAATCCTTGTGGAATTATGTTTTGGAAATAAAATTTGATATAAAAGGGAATAATTACCTCTTTTTTTTTTTATTTCTCCTCCACACGACCATCACCTTCATATCTTCATCACCTTCACGTCAGTAGCAGGATGGAAATTTTTTGTCGGAGCTTGCCATCGTCGACTGTTGTCGTCGACTGTCGCTGCCACCGTCCGGCCATATTCCAGCCGCCGACCAGGTAAGCAATTTTTTTTTTTGTTTGTTGTTTCATGAGTTGTTCATGCTTTTTTCATGTTAAAGTTATATATACATGTGCATATATAAGTGTGAGTTTTGTAGAAAACCCTTGTTTTAAAAACGTACGTTCGTTCGATCGTTAGTTTAAGAAACTAGTAATAATCCCTGACTTAGGAGGGATTTTTTTTATATATATAGACTTGTGTCTAGTGATAAAATTTTGTCTATGAGCTTTCATGAAAACCAAAACTTTATCTTAAAAGGTGTGAATTTTCACAAAATCGAAATAAACCCTCGTTTCAAAGACGGATGATTGTACGAAGGAAAAAGATTTTTTTTTTTTATAAAAACTGTGACATATTCACGATTTTTTTTATTTACGTGAGTTTTGCTCACGTCAAAATATTTTATTTTTATTATTATGTGAGTAATTCACGTTTTATAAATATATATTATTTTTCGTTGAAAATCGAAGTCTAATTTTGAGTAATATTTAAAAAGTAGACAATTATTATGATGAAATATTGTTTAGTTTTCATAATTCAATGGTGAATGTTCACATGGTGGAAGTGTTCATGATTTTATGAAAATCTGAGTTTTGCTCGTCTTTTGTAGATCCAAAGAAACAAGCAAGTTTTGAAGTGTTAACTCTTATATCATAATCACTACTGTTAGTGAAATCATAAAAAGGTAAGAGTTAAGGATTACCATTTCGTTGTGAAATTGACATTGGCATATCCGTGATTCTGTGTTTCTGGTTCCAGATAATGGTGACTTCCAGCAGTGATTATTCTTCTAGCTCTTCAGAGGAGGATTCTAAAATTCCTATGCCAGAGATGAAAACTTCTGCAGCAGAAGCACGTGCCAAAATGGAACGATCACTGAAGGATACTAAGGAAATTATAAATGGTATGTCCCTTGATCGTATGAAGGTTGTTCATGATGGATTCTTGAAGAGAAAAACTGAGGATGAGATATTAGCTGATTATCGGCAAAAAAGACGTCCACTTCAGCCGAAAAGGCTAGCAGCTGAGGAGAAACTTCGATCTCGTGCCGATGGCGTAGCTTCGGACTCAGATGCTAAGGAAGTCGAACCCATATGGGAGCCAAAGGAACGCAAAATTAGGCCATATCCGCCTGCCAGAGAGATTGAGCGATTGGTCGAGGCTGATCTCCAAGCCGAACGCGTGGAAGAAGAGTATTGGGATGCAATGTACGGCGATCCCGAGGAGAGAGAATTCTCTAGTGAGGATTTTGACAGCAACTCCGTGGAAGATTTCGAAGAGGATTCTACAGAGGACGATGATGATGACGACGAATCCGATGAATCTGACCATTAGTCTTGCTCATAATCTTATTTGAAATTTGAATGTATTTTTAATCTTCATAGTAGACATCTCTTTGATTATTTGAACAACTTCACTTCAGAATTAGGATTTTCTTTTTTGAATGAGAAACCCTTTTATTAATATTGATTCCTTTGTCTTACCCTTCTGATTGAATTAAATGAAATAAACCAATGTTCATGTGTCAAAATCCATCATAATCCCCTTCGGCATGCTCCAGTGACTTGCGTCTTTGAAAAATACTATGATGTGCCGCATAGGTTGGGAAGACGTGTGACGTGTACAGAGCCGTAGGGTTATTTTCTAACCATGTCCGGTCTTGGTCATTGCCAGTCCCCAGTACTTTATTTTCCCCCGCGTCTCCAGTATTGATCTTGTTTGAAACTTAGGGTTTCAGTAAAACTTGTAACTGAATTGACCACTCGCAGGAGATAAGTATCCACCATATCTAGTATATATCTTCAAGACAGACTTTGGGTCTATCATCTACACGAATATTTCCTCCATTCCTGAGTTAGTTTCATCATACAGAGGAAATTTTAATCATCATACCTCCCATCAACATGTCAGACAGTAGTTCATCTCCTCATGTATCTCCGTTAGAGTGGGGAGCCAAGAAATCCAACTTGGTACGAGGTATCCCTTTTGTTCTTTCTTTTTTGTAGTCAATGGATAATTAAAGAAAGTATTTGTTGCAGATGAACCATGGTGATCGTTGTTCCTCTTCTTCCCCACATAGTTCGAGACCTAAGCGCACCATCAAGATCCATGTTCGTTTCAAATCTTCCTGTGTGGGTACTGGAACATCGGTGAGTTCTGACAGAGATTTTCTTGAATGAACGTTTATCCAAATATCTATTGAAATTGAATGTTGTATTTGTAGGTTGATGTTCATGTTGTTGAGGACGGTAAGAAGAAGAAAAGACAGACAACAGCAGCAGTTGATGATGATCATGTTGATGACGACTCGATCAATCTTGTAGATGCTGATTTCGAAGTCTCTATTCGTTAGTATCCGACTGCTGGATTTCTATTTGACATACCTATGGAAAATTCTTGCCTGGATAATCAACTTGTTGGCGGATTCATCGTGCCCAAGTGTCATGCATCACTGTACACCAAAATCTGGAAAAAATATGGACATATCGCCACCACGGAGGTATGGAGGGGTTTTCTTCCAACTCTCTTGACCACGGTTGCTGGATTGTCGCCTATTATTGATGACAAGGACAATAAGAACTTGCGGGATGTCAAAAGTAAAGAGCTTTACAGATGGAATGACATGATCTCGAATTCTGAGCTCTTGAAATTCAATATGGGATGGCATCGTCGTCGCATTGAGATTATCAAGATTGATAGGTCTTCCATTGTTTCCAACGTGATTTCCTCTTCGACTGCTATCATGGAGGAAGAGAGAGCACTAGCTTTGGAATCAGTGATGGTTGACAAGGCAATTGAAGATCTGAGAATAAGAAATGAAACTTCCGAATGAAGTTGAAAATGATGTCCAGTAAGAATTATTTGTTGTTGGATGGTGTGCTTTAGATGAGCATTTATGATTGTTGTTTTTGAATAGGTTTAGGCTTTTGTTTAGGTATAATAATTGATCATGGCATGAAGGAATTTTGTTCATTTATGAAATATTTAATGAACAAAGGAGCATTTTTCACGCTCTTTGGAGGAATATAAATTACATTTTGAAATATGCTTGAAATGATGAAAAGGTAATTATTTTCTGCGAATCAGGCATAATATGCTTTGAGCCATTTACCGTTGATTATATTTCATTCCACTCCTCCATCAATAGCTAAGATCTTGTAATATCCACTGGATACTTCCTTGATGACTACATATGGTACTTCCCATTTCGGAGAGAACTTAGGAGCAGACATATCTTGTTGAATATGCTTTGTTGTCTTTAATACCAAATCTCCTACTTGGAATGTTCGGGGTCTTACCATTTTGTTATAAGCTCTGGAGATCATATCCTTTGTTTGTATGCTTCCATGTATTTTTCTACCTTAGCCCTCCTTGACTCGAGCATGTCCAGTTCAGCGATTCTTGAGTTGGACACTTCGGCTTCATCCCATTGTACTCCACTGGCTGTTGCAATCGTTGCTGAAGGAATTTTGATTTATGCTGGGAGTATGGCGTCGGCTCCATAGACGAGGGAGTATGGTGAAGTTCCGATCGATCTCCTCGGTGCGGTTCGATAGGCCCATAAAGCCATAGGCAATTGTTCATGCCACGTTCGAGGATTATCATGAATCGTTCGGCTGAGAATTCGGATCAAAGTTTTGTTGGTGCTCTCTGCTTGTCCGTTTCCTTGGGGATAGTACGGTATGGAGAAAACTTGTTTGATGCCGTATTCCTCGAGCAATTCTGTCACATGATTGTTGGGAAAAGGGGTTCCATTATCGGTGACAATGTGTTTCGGAACACCGAAACTACATATTATGTATTCTTTGATGAAAGCTGCAATCGTGACTCCAGTGGTGCTTCGAAGAGGAATAACTTCAACCTATTTGGTAAAATACTCAGTTGCGGTGATGATGTATTCATACTGCTTCGAAGATGCTGGATTGATTTTTCTGATGATATCCAGTCCCCAGCTGTAGAAATACCATGGACTATTCACAGAATTTAATGGGAGACAAGGAGTGTGAATGAGATTACCATGGACTTGGCATTGATGACACTTCTGAACATGTGCAGCTGCGTCGTCTTCTATGGTCGGCCAATAATATTTCTCATGAATTTGGAGAAATAATTTCCTCTTTCCTTGATGCTCTCCCTCGTGCATTTCTTTTAAAATTGTTGGGATTTCATGCTCAGCTAAGCATCTCAGCAAGTTTCCACCAAAGCTTTTGCGGTATAAGATTCCATCAAGAAAGACAAATCTTTTAGCTCTCTCAATGAGTTTGATTGCTTCTTTCTTTTTCAACGACAAGTCATTGTCCCGAAGGTACTTGATGTAAGGTTCCCTCCAGTCCCCATTGTGATGGAATGTCAAAGCCTCTAAATGATGAGGAGGCGTCTGACAATTAGGACAAGATTTTTGCAGAATTCTTGACTGGGCCTCCATGGAAGGCCAATAGTATCCCATCCTTTGAAGTCTTCTGTAAAGCGTTACTACCAACATTTGTCCGCAGATTTCTTCATGTATGCGTTTGAGTTGCTCATTCGCTTCGTCGTTTCCAAGGCATTGTCATAAAGACCCATCAGGATTTCGATAGTATAATGCTCCATGAAGCAAGAAATAATTCTTTAATTCCTTGAGGCTGACTTTCCCTTCTGAAAGAGAACTGCTCAATTCATGAATAATAGGCACTCTCCAATCGTTTGCTTGAACGTCTTCAACCTGAGCAAGCCAGGTATATGACACAACACGCCTTTGTACCGTGATATATTTCTCTGCTCCTTCGAATTGCAGCTTGGAGGCAAGAGTCGCTAGGCAGTCAGCACGCCTCTTGTTAGTTCGTCCAGTATGGACAATCGTTGTATCAGCAAAATGAGTCAGTAGCTGTTGCGCTTCAGTTCTGAATGGGGCAAGTGTAATTTATTTGAGAGAGTATACTCAATTTATTTGGTTGACCAGTACTTTTGAATCTCCCCTTATCTGAAGGTGTGTTGCTCCTGCTTGCTTGGCCAAAGGCAAGCCTAGTAAGAAAGCTTCATATTCTGCTGAATTGTTGGTACAGTGGAAATCCAACTTGAATGAGTGTGAGAAGACTTCGCCAGACGGAGATACCAGCACCACGCCCGCTCCTCCGGTGTCGTTGCTAGGGGTGGCGGATCCATCAAAGAATAAGAGACATGTTTCCTCTTTGACAACTAAGATCTCTGGGAATTCATTGGGCACGTCTTCATGTAACTTTGTGACATCTTCCCCTGGAAAGGCAGCGAGTAAATCTGCAACTGCTTGGCCTTTGATTTCCTTGGGTGGTACATGGGCTATGTCAAACTCTGACATCTGCAGCAGCCGCTTCGCTGGTCTCCCTATCAAGGCTGGTTTCGATAGTAAGAACTTTATATGATTGGCCTTAGATGTAATTGCAGGAAATCCTACAATACACACCTCACAAGAATTCATAATATCTAACACATATTTAAGATCAATAACCAATCTCTTTATTAATTGAGTTAGAAATTTTTACAAGAAGGAAGTGAAATCAAGAATGTTATTGATACTCTAGACTTTCTCTCTCCTCTAAAATTTCTTTCCACTCTCTAAAAAGATCCCCCCTCTTCATAAGCCTATTCGGCTCTTTATATAGGACATTTACATAATGGATGACAGCTAAGTTATCCCCTTATTTTTGGATCTGACTTGCGACATTCTCGCAAGTGTACAAATGTAAAACCTCGCAACACTCCTAAATATCGCTAGGTCTTCACGTCTTTCTCGTGTTCTGGCTGTCGTCATCCATTGCGTCATTTATATTATACGTCCGTGACATCTTCGCAATGTGTCGTTTATGGATTTCGCAAGGGCGTTAGTGTTGCGATATTCTGATCCTACATCTTGCCTCTTCTCATGTCTTCTCTGCGAAGGAGAGAATGTCATGAGAACTAACCTATTCAAAATGCCGCAACTTTTCATTCTTTCATTCTTATCTGTTTTGACATGACTCCATACTTTTTCACAAAATTTATTACACGTATCCCTTCTTCCATTCATTTCTTGACACGTATTTTTCAACCGTCCTTTCTCAACCGTTCATGTCTACTCTTCACATTAAATGTGTTTGCCTTTTCAAGAATCCTTCTCTCTATATATATTTTTCTTACTCCTCTTTTCTTCTTTTTTACTCTCTTTCTTGTTTTCTCTGCAATTTCTCTTCTTCATCTCTCCGTAATTTCCGCTCCTGCTACTGTAAATCTTCTTCTTTTTATTTCTTTTGATCTTTCATCTTATCTTCATTCCCATACTCTGAAAGATGCCTCCAGTTGGTCGTAGATATGAACATCTTTTGGAAGAAGTTCAAAAAGATTTGCTAGAGAGAGGTTTCACCTTATCCACTATTCCCAATCAAGAATCTAAATCCATTCTCTCTGCCAAATTATTTACTGATCATCATTGTGATGATTAAAAAATCATAATTTCGCTAGGTCAGATTCTCGCTGGTCTTCCCATTCCTCTCTACAACCCTAATCTTCCCTTGTTTTATGAAATTCTTGCTCATGCGAAATTTTCGCGAGCCATCTACCAACTAAGCGGATATTGTATCCGCTTAATGCTTGAGTTCGCCAACCGTGGAGCTGGTAAGGGATCTCTTTACCCAAATGAATTCAGAGATCCTAAATTTGCGTACTTAGAGATATTCGCTGAAAAGTATTCAGTAGAGAGTTTCTTTGAAAACTATGAAATAATAAATATGAAGAACGATAGAACTCGCTGGGGTGCACGTTTGAAGAGAAGAGAAAATATCCCCAGCGATAAAATACTTATGCAGGATATCGATTGGCATTCTGGCAAGAACAATGTTCCTCGCCATTCCAAAGATGACAAATGGCGCGTCTTTCCACTATTTTTGAATGGACCTTATATTTCAGGTTCAAATGTGCTCCCTGCGAATCTCGCCAATTATCAGCCTTGGGTATTTAATTGGCCTGAGAAAGTAAAAGAGGTATGCTTCCTAAATTTCGCTCAATTTGAAATCTTCTCTCCTTTTTATACCTACTAACCTTGCGAAATTTTCAGATTATCAAGTTGAGGAGGAGTTATAAAAGAAATGCTAAGGAGAGTACCCTAGCAGCACTTCGTTCGATCACGGATGAAGTAAGAAATACTTTTCTTTATTATTTTTAACAATATTGTTGCCTCTGTTTCTTATCTTCATTCGTGTGCGAAGGTTGGTGCTGAGATCGCTGGAGAAGAAGAAAATCCTAAGAAGACCAAAGGTAAAGGTAAAGGTTCTCTTCGCAAGGAGAAATCTATTGTCCCACTTTCTAAGAAACGAAAGATCCATTCCTCTTCTCCTTAAAGTCCTCAATCCAGCAAAAGCTCTGATGAAGATAATGATGATGTTGATATCTCTCTCGCAAAGGAGAATCCTCCAACTGAATCTTCTATGGCGCAACTGTCTAGCATGTTCTCTGACTCCATGCAAGGAATTGGAGATGATCGTCTTTCTAGTACGTGCGAAGCTCTCGCAAGTATCTGTGATGCTCCTTTACTAGAGGGTGATGATTCTCTTCATGGGGTCTCCAGATCAGTGACTCCCAGCTTCCTAAATGCACTTGGTGTCTTGGTACGTCTTTATTCCCTTATCTCTTCATAATTTCGATTTTAAATCATATCTTGATAATTTCTTTACTTTCCTTTATAGTCTGGGAGAGCTTCCTTTGCTGTTGCCTCAGATCTTGAGAAAAGGCGCAAAGCATTCTTAAAAAGAAGGATCTTGACTTCGCAAGAAGAATGAAGAATTGAAATCGAAGTTGTTGCTCTTCGCAAGAGAAATGAAGAATTTGAAAGTGAAACTGCTATTCTTCGCGAGAAGACCAAACAACTGGAAGTTGATTCTTCCACTCAGAAGAATAAGATATCTAGTCTTCAAAGCGCCAATCAACAACTTTATGGTATGAGACTCTTCCCTTTTCCTTTGTTTTGTTCTCTCATTATTTTTCCTTATCTGACTTATCATTTTCGCAGACGTTTATAACCTTTCTGATGAAGCCATTCTTCTTCACTCATTTCCTGAACCTATGGATAATGATGATCTTCTTGCTCACCTCAACGATTCTTTAAATAGTTTTTCAAATAACAAAATTAAATCTCTTCCTCTAAATGAACTTCAATCCAGATTTCGCCTCTTAGAAATTGATCATAGATCTAGTTTGGGTTTAGCCAACCAACTTAAACATCTGTATCTTAGTTCCCAAGAGAAAATTAATACTTTAAGGAAGAAAATTAGTGACCTTATAGATGACAAAGATCGCATCGTTAGTCAAGGTGCCCAAGCATTAGCGAAATTCCAAAAAAACTCTTCTTGAAGTTCAAGTTGAACGACATGAATCCATCCGCCAAAATGATATACTTAGCGAAAGAGAGAATCAAATTCGTTCCCTTCTTCTCATAAACAATGACGATGAATTCGCTTGGGCTGCGAAGGTTCTAGATGACGCCAGAAATAATTTAGGTGTTAACGTTAGCCTTCAAGCTGAGCATACGGCCTTGATTAGGGATATGATTTCTGATAAAGAAGGTTGTTAATTATTCTTCTTTTATTTTACTGTTTATTTTTTATGAAACTGCCATTAAGTTACTAATTCATTGTCATATGTTCGTAGAGGCTGAGCAGAGATTTCGCAAAAGAATCGAAGAACTTGAATCTGAAAAAGAACAGCTCGCAAAGGATTTCTCTCTTCGAAATGACAAATATTCCAAATTGAAGAAGCAACTACAAATTACTGTAGCGAATTTCAAGAATGATGATGTTCTATTCCGCAATCAGACTATTAAGACAGTCCGTGATGACAACATCATTCCTCATTCTTCATACCCTTGTCTCCTTGACGAAATCTCTGAGAATGTGCCTTCTTTGGATATCTCTGACAGTGATACTAGCAAAGAAGAGGAAGCAGATGAAGATGAAGAGATAGAAGAATCTGATGAAGACGAAGAAAATGAAGAGGAAGAATTGAACAAGAAATAATTCTTTTTTTTTCTTCTTTCTCTTTTTGTAATATCTGTACATTCCTTCGTTTAATCTTCTATTTTTGTAATCTTTTGCTGCAAAATTCTTGGACCTTCAAATATTAGCTCTACTTTTGTTGTTCCTTTCTGCACATGTTAAAAGAACAATTCTTTTTTGCAATACAGTTAATCAATATATTATCAACCTTTCATTTTATGAACCCGTAAATCTATCATATGAAGACAAATAACATGTTTTTATTCTATACATTCCCATACTTGCCTCTGTTATTTGCGTTCAAATGAGAGATTAAGCAAGTTATGTTCATGCCTCAATCTCGCAACTGTTGTTGTTGAATTTTCGCGAGTAAGGAAATCTTGGTTTCTTCCAAGATTTCCTTTTTTCCTTTTCTCTTATGTGGTCTTATTTTGCCTTCCTAGTTAAAGGTCTTACTATGCCACCTCTTGTCATTGCGACAAAATCGCAGGACGTCTTTACACTTTCATGTAATGACCCCTTGATCTTGCCTTATCATTTCTTTAGTATTGTTGCCTCTGCAGGATAGTTTTGTTGCGATAATATAACAGGCCTAATAATCCTTGCGAAAATAAAGCCCCATGACATTGTCGTCTTGCGACGAAATCGCATGACGTCCTTACATTTTCATGTACTGATCCATTGATCTCGTCTTATCTTTATTTTTTGCATTATTTCCTCTTCAGGATTGTCGCACAAATATGACAAGCCTAAATTTTCTTGCGAAAATAAAGCCCCATGACATTTGCGTCTTAAGACACTTATCAGCTCCCTAATGGAGGGTGCCGCCCTTATCATCTCCCTGGTTGCCCTTCAAGGAAGAGTACTTCTTCCATACATGGCTAGCTCCCCCCATCCGGTCTTAACAACAACCAGTTGTTTTCGCAGCCTCTTATCCCTTTTGCCTATAGGGCTTATGGTTACGAGACTGCACCCTAAGTGGAGTTTTCTTTGGGCCGAGTACAGCATATGCCGAGACTTGCCAAGAATGGCCGAGACAATTCAAATGCCACAGGCACTCTTGGCTCAACCGTGTACCTCGGCGCCTTGGTCAAATGCTGACTCCTTAGAAGAGACCCTCGGTTTTCCAATCTAAGTCTTAAGCTTAGATTGAAAATCCAAAGTATCTCCCCTGGATGGGCTTTATTGACCCCAATTCTCCATGACCCAGGTTCCAGGGGCGGTGTAACCTTTTCCCTGAGCCATGCAATAGGTATCCCCTTCTATGATGCACTTTAGGTCTTACATTTGCCTCTTACGAAATTTTTATTTCGCGAACTAGGGTGTACGCCATAGTTGGTTTGCCTCTGTCTGATTAATTTGTTAATTCTCTTTCATGTAAATTTTTTTGTAATTTCGCAATCATATCTTTATATTTCATAATATATTCTCTTCTTCTGCATATCAACTTCCTTTCGCCACCTCATCTCTGCTATTCATAAGAAAGATTTTTTTTTATTTTTTTTTTTAACCCAACTTACATTTCTCGTCTTCCTCCCCATTTTTTCTCTGACAATCAACAACTACATTTATTCTTTAAGTCTCTTACTTCTGCTACTTTCTCCCTCTGCATTTTTGAATTTTCCTGTCATTTTCTTGTCTGTTGCGAAGCCTTTGCCACTTCCTATCTTCATCATTTTTTGGTTTCGCAGTATTTCTTCCTCTCTTTGCTCTATTACATCTACCATTAATCTTTCACCTCTTTGTTTTTCTTTGATGTTGTGTTTCCAATTCTTCTTCTTCGCAGCTCTTTCTTCACAGGATTCTATATCAACTTCATAACATTTCTTTCCTTCAACCCAATCTCCTTTTATGATGCCAACACCAGTGGGATGAGGGAATTTGATACATTGATGGAAAGTCGATGCCACACCTAAGATCTCATGTAAACATGGTCGTCCGATCAGCGCGTTGTATGGTGATTCCACATCAACTACACAAAATAAAATTTCAGAAGATAATCCTTTCAGTGGAATTCGCATATGAACTTATCCTTTTGGCTTATTTGCAGTACCATTAAAACCATAGATTTTGTACGTTGAAGGTATTAGATCTTCATCTTTCCCTCCCATAGTTTTATAGGTATGATAAAAGAGAATGTTCACGGAACTCCCCGTATCAATCAAAATTATGTTGATTGCCCAAGAATTATCAGCTTCATCATCTTCATCCTCGCTAGGTTTTGGGTTGATCTCTAATCTTACCACCAATGGGTTGTCATGCACTTCTCCACCCTCAGGTACTTTTTCTGCGGTAAAAGAGATAGTCTGTTTTTGCCATTCTTCAAGTGGCGATGTCTTCGCAATGTTCATTGTTTCTCTATCATCGGCATCTCTTGCGAAAACCCTACTGAGAGTGTTATCGTGAAAATCTTCAATCATCTTGTACGAGTGTACGATGGAGTTACAAAACAGATTCTTTGCCTTTGCGCCAACTTCAATCACAAATGTTTCTCTTTCCTTTGCCGTATTTGGCTTGTGAATATCTGGAGGAGGTGGTAATGCTTGAGTTTGCGTTTGTCCTACCAGAAAGTGATTTAATTTTCCCCGATCTATCATTCTGAGAATGATTCTCTTTATATTTCTGCAGTCATTTATATTCTGAGAATGATTCTCTTCATTTCCATGAATTATTCCTCCAATCATTTCTTGATCTCTCTCCTCTTGCCCATTGTCTCCTAATTGCTGCTCTTCTCCCATTTCATCTACGGAATCTAATCACCAAGTATGTACACTCACTCTGTCATAATCCACAGTTCTATTTTGTATTGTTGGTGTACGTTGAATTGGCGGTTGAACTTGATTTTCTCTGTTGTTCCTTGTATTCATTCTTGAAGATTCTCCCATCTCGTCTCTCCTTTCTCCAGCAAGTCTCCTACTCCTTCTAACAGTTGTTGGTTGTTTTGATGCATGTCTTCTTCTAGCCATTTTTCAATCTTAATGAATTGTTGAAAATTATATGAAATTCCTTCCCTATTACTCCAAATTCTTTCAAATCACAATATCAATCTTCAATCAGTCCCTGTTTCTAGTGCCATATGTAATTGCAGGAAATCCTACAATACACACCTCACAAGAATTCATAATATCTAACACATATTTAAGATCAATAACCAATTTCTTTATTAATTGAGTTAGAAATTTTTACAAGAAGGAAGTGAAATCAAGAATGTAATTGCTACCCTAGACTTTCTCTCTCCTCTAAAATTTCTCTCCACTCTCTAAAAAGATCCCCCCTCTTCATAAGCCTATTCGGCTCTTTATATATGACATTTACATAATGGATGACATCTAAGTTATCCCCTTATTTTCGGATCTGACTTGCGACATTCTCGCAAGTGTACAAATGTAAAACCTCGCAACACTCCTAAATCTCGCTAGGTCTTTACGTCTTTCTCGTGTTCTGGTTGTCGTCATCCGTTGCGTCATTTATATTATCCGTCTGCGACATCTTCGCAATGTGTCGTTTATGGATTTCGCAAGGGCGTTAGTGTTGCCATATTGTGATCCTACATTAGAGACGAGCATAACTCTGTTGGATAGTAAATAGTGTCTGAGCTTCTGGATTGCATGAGCCAATGCTAAGCATGTTTTTTCAGCTTTTGGGTATTATAGTTCAGCATCTTTCATTGTACGGCTGAAGTAGTAGATCGGATGTTCGACGCCTTCTTCATATTCTTGAGCAAGGAGAGCTCCAATAGCAATGTCGCTGGAGGCTGTGTAGAGTATTAATGGTCGCCCTTGAACTGGAGATTTCATGACAGCATGTGATAATAATATTTGATGTATGTTTTCGAAGGCATCTTGTTGAACAGTTGTCTATGTGAAACTCGCTCCTTTCTTCAGTAAAGGGGTGAATGAAGCAACGAGTTGGGCTAACCCAGAAATGAAGCGTCAGATGTAATTTACCTTTCCCATAAAGCTCTGAAGCTCTTTCACGGTGCGTGGAGGAGGCATGGTGGTAATGGCTTTCATCTTGTCTGGGTCGACCTTGATTCCTTCCGCCGTAACTTGGAAACCTAAGAATTTTCCAGAGGAGACACCAAAAGCGCATTTCAGAGGATTCATCTTTAATTTGTATTCTCTGCATCTTTCTAAAACTTGTTTCAGGACTTCTAAGTGGGATGCTCGAGTCTTCGACTTCACCACCACATCTTCAACATAGTCTTCTACTTGTTTATGCATCATATCATGGAATATTGCAGTCATAGCTCGTTGATAGGTAGCACTTGCATTCTTTAATCCAAAGGGCATCACGGTATAGTGAATATTCCCAATGGGAGTACGAAATGCGGTCTTGTTGGCATCATGCTCATACATTTTGATCTGGTTGTATCCGCTGTAACCATCCATGAATGAGAACATACCGTGACCGCTGGTTGCATTGACGAGTATATCAATGTTGGGTAAGGGGAAATCATCCTTCGGACAACATTTATTCAGATTCCTGAAATCAACACAACATCTGAGTTGACTATTTTTCTTCTTGACATGGGCTTGATAAATCCTGCTGCCAGTAGTTTCTGAATCTCAACTTTGATTTGCTCTTCGACTTCGTTTCTGAACTGCCTAGGCGGTTGCTTGACAGCTTTGGAGCCAGGAGTGATGTGCAGATGATGAGTGACTAATTTGTCGTCTAGACAAGGCGTTTCTTGGTATGTCCAAGCAAAGATGTCCTGATACTCTTTCAATAGACTTATCAATTCCGTCCGTTCTTCTAGTGACATTGTGGAACTAATTAAAATTGGCCTTGGATCATCCTCCGTCCCGATATTGATTGTTTCGAGATCATCAGTAGTGGAATTAGTGCCATCTTGCAATTATAGTGGAGCATCTTGAATCTCTTCGTCAAGTGATTGTTCACTCTGACATGATTCTTCGAGGCGGGGAGACTTCTCATCATTCTCCCCTGTTAATTGCTAATCTTTGCGTCAGCGGTAAATGGTCCTCCCCTCCGCATCATGATTGGCTATGAAATTAGATCCCGGAGATGAGACCTGATCCTTGCGGCGCTTGATCGGTTTAGCAATTGAGGATGATGATGGTTTGTCAGTAACTTCTTTAATGGACTTCCAGCCTGGGAGTGGAGTACTGTATATCTTGCTTGGAGGTTCGGGGATGCTTTTTTGAAATTCAAGGAATTCAGCATCATAGACGGGAGCATAAGAAGATGATAAATCCAATACGAACAATTTTGTTGTTGAGCAGAGCCTTCATGCATTGATGGTACGTCGAGGGAACCACCTTGTTATCATGGAGCCAGGGTCGTCCGAGTACCATGTGATAATCAAGTTCTTGCTCAATTACATGAAACTTTACCTTTGATTGGATAGGTCCTACCTTCAGGTCTACATATGCATATCCATATGTATGGCTCTGACTTCCTTCAAAACCTGTCATCAAGATGGGATGTCGGACAATTTTATTCTGTGGGATCTTAGCCTCCTTGAGAGTCTTCATAGGAATAATATTTGTAGAAGCCCCTGTATCAACGAGAGCTCTCCTGAATTCAGAGTCCTTGATAAAACCGGTCACGTACAAGGCTCGATTATGCCCTTCATCTGCCATGCGGTCTTCTTCTCCGAAGGTGATATTGTTGATCGAATGTTCAGACGCCATGGATACTTATTCAACAGCTAGAGACGATGGAGTTAGTTGCACGTCAGATGATATTTGGTTGAGTGCAACAAATGTGTTCGTACGCTGATTTCTGGAGAAGTGCAAGAGTTCACATAAATTTTCGATCAAATGTGTGACTTCCTGGTCCACCGGCTTTTCATAAGTGGTGAAGTTGTTGGCTTGAGGGCTAGCATCAGTGGTGTCAAGAGACGAGCGTTCCACGACTTGAGACCCTAAGATTCTTGTCAGATCCACCATGCAGTTAAAAAAATTATCGATTGCTCCCTTCAATCAACTTACGTTCCTTTCCAAAATTTCCTTCCTTCGTGCCAGTTCAGCCAATGACGGAATTTCTCCATCAAATGCATTGATAGATGGGAAAGGAGTAGTAAATTAAGGATGATGAATATTACCAGAGTCATTCGGGTGAGCCAGAGAAGCGTCACCATTTGAAAGACTCTGACTGGAATTTTGAGTAACTGAATTGGACCTAAGACCGACCATCTTTGTGAGAATTGAGATTGCAACCGAGAGAATGATCTCTCACTGTGGTCGCCAATATGTAGATGGGAAAAATAATTTGCTGTTTTTACGGAATTGAGGAGACGACCGTGCGGAGGAGACTCCTTGAACCGATCAAACTGCTTAACCTCACACAGATGCACTGCAAGAAGGGGGTGCTTGAATTCGAGAGATCAATCTGTAAGACTCCGGCCTAAACCAAGACAATGGCCGTTCCAGAGTCAATTCGGTCACAAGAGAGGATGGGTCGATCTGTAGGAGGGAAGCTGAGAAATGTGTGAGATCAATGGTGATCGAAGATTATAGGTGTGTTGTGTATTCTGCGTGAAGAAATAAGATAAGTTCTGATTGATTGAATTTTGCTCTGTTGAGAGTAATTGCTCAGACATCGAGTTCTTAATCTCTTGTTGTCTGTTGTTTTAATCATGATTCAAAGACTTATTTATGCTGTAAGAATTGTAGACACCTTGATCCCATGAAATGTGACAGTTGCTGGAGTCAAATAGTGGGGAAGTGGGAATCGTGTTAAAACCAGTTGCTCATCATGCGGAGACTTGGTTGATTTTCCACCTACTACTTTGATAACTCCTCTAACTGCTTGCACGACTTGCTCACATTCTCATTGTGTGTATGAATACACGAGCCGTAGACCTCCAGACCAAAACCCTAGTTGATATCCGCCTATGTGACACGATTGATGTCTCGTGATTTTAGTTAGTCAGTTGTTGACTTGATGAGACGATGAGTCTTTGTATTGCTGAGTTGAACATGATTTGCAAATGTTCTAGGACTCATGAATCGAATGTGTCTGTTGAGATAGAGGTACAATTGTCGAATAAATGTTGATAGTTAAGGTGAAAAAATATTGTTCATTTGATGAGTTTGTTCGATATTGATAGTTGAACCAATATTCCTTAGTCTGAGCAAATATTGATCACTTGAGCAAATATTGCTCATTTGATGAATTATTGGTAGCGGAACCAAAATAAAAATATTAATTTAAAATACTGGAAGTTGCGAGTATGATAATTAAAGTGTTGGTTACGGGATCAACATAAAATTATTAGTGTTTGAATTTGGAACTATGAACCTTGGATTCGAAACCCTAATTTCGATCAATTGCTGATCAATTGATGATTTATTGAAAATCAACCACGGAGTGAAGGAGGAACCGGCTACATGGGATGATGGACCGGCCATGTAGCGCCCAGATTCTCGAGTGAGCAAATACCAAAGTCTCTTGAAGACCAGTTGGTGAAAGGATGATTAAATGCTGGTTTAATCATTTATTAAAATAATCCTTGTCTGATCCTTAGGTGATAAAACCTAATTATGACGGAGTGAGGGACCGACCAAGAAGTCATGGAACCGGCCCTGGTTGGTCATAGGATCGATTGACGATCATTTGATGAAATCCCAAGTTGTTTGGGATAGTTTGAACCTAAAATGAACAAATTAGGTCAAATTATGAAAATATTTGGGACCGGATTCTTGCAAGCCAAAGGGCGAACCCTGGTCGGTCAAGGTAATATGCCCATGTCACCAAAGTGTTCGTGTCTCAGTCCTGAGAATTTTGATATTTTCTGATGCGCGTTTGAGCGACATTTGAGAAAATATGAAGAAATCAGGGTTTTTGCTCAAACTGAGGAAACTTCATAAGATGAAGAAAATAATAATAATAAAATAAGGAATCATGAAGTGTGGGACCGGCTATGGCTAAGGCACGACCAGCCGGCCAATAAGCTCGGTCCCATGGCACTTTTCCTAATTTTATATTATTTTCATGATTTGAAGGGAATATCATGAAATCAAGGAGTTTGTTGAAATAAAGGAGTTTCCTTAAAGTGAAGGAGTTTCCATGAGATGAAGGAAACAATAATAATAATAATAATAATAATAAATAAGGGGCGTGTGGGACCGGCCATGGCTAGCGCATGGTCGGAGGGCTAGTGGCCCGGTCCCATGAACCTCCCTAAGTTTATATCCTTTCTTGGTGTGAAGGAAATATCATGAAATTGAGGAATTTCATAGGATGAAGGAAATAATAATAATAAAATAATAAGGAACGCAATGTGTGGGACTGGCCACAACTAGGGCATGACCGACCGGCTAGTGAACCCGGTCCCGTGACACTTTTCCTAATTTTATATTATTTCCTTGATACAAAGGAAACACAATGAAACTGAGGAGTTTCCTTAAAACGAAGGAGTTTTGTTCAAATGAAGGAATTTTCATGAGATCAAGGAAAAATAATAAAATATGATAAAATAAAGAACTAGGCGTGGGACCGGCCACGGCATGACAGGCCGGCCGGTTGGCCCAGTCCCCTAGCGCCTTAGCTAATATTTTATTGTTATTATTTTTCTTCCTATTTTGCATAAGTTCATCGTTCCTTCGTATTTTTAAATGCTCGTTCGTGCATTCAAGTGCTCGTTAGTGCATTATTGCTGAGTACACTTGCACCATTTTGGTCTGGGCTTACTCGATAGTGAATCAGATGCCCGTACGTTGAATATTTATTACTAACCCACGTAATTCTGCTGGGAAGAGCCATAAATTGAAGTAATGAAATATTATGAAGAACGTAAAATATTTTCTAGGATTCAGTTAATGAATCTACTGGCTAGAAATAATTAATTGATGGCTCTGTATCGTCTGAGAGCATTAATTATTCAAGAATTGAGCTGTATGAGCTTGTTGAAGCGTCATATTTATTTTATATAGTCAGAGAAATCATTATTACGTCCTGAAAACGTTATCGCTATATACTAGCAGGCAAGCTGTCTAGGAGTCGTCCAATCATTCGATTATATATAAAAGTGATTACCTAAATTGCTCGGTATAATGTGTCGTTGCCTCAGCTGAGAGACTGCATATTCATGTATTCTTTGAGAGACAGTATACTCAGTCAAAGACTCTTGTGGCATGAGCTTTCATGCTTCGATGGGAGACATGAGTCTCAATACTCATCTGATTTTTTTTTTTTTGATAAGTCAAAAATTTGTATTAATAGATAACAAATTTACAAAGAAGAGTTTACAAGAAAAGAGGTCACAGCAACCCCAAAAACTTGCAAACTACTTGAATCTATAATAAGCAACATTAGGATTTTTAACTGAAATTAAAAAGTGAGGTCTTCCATCATAATGTAAACCTTCCTCCTCATTAAGTAAACACCCCCGTTTTGCCATAGCATCTGCAGAGAAGTTCGCCTCCCTATAAGTATGAATAAACGTGATTGCATCATAATGCCTACAAACAGCCGCCCACCTTTGTCTAGCAAACCAAGGAAGATTAGCATTTTTTAAGGCTTCAACAACACCATAAGAATCAGACCGAATGCAAACTCTCCTGAAACCCCATCTAATAGCCCATTCCATCCCTACAATAATACCATACAGTTCTGCCAAGTAGTTTGTTGTAATTCCCATCCTAATAGACATTGCTCCAAGGACGGAAGAATTAGCATCTCTAGCTACCAAACCAGCACCTGCAACACATGGATTACCACGCGCTGCACCATCACAACAAAGTTGCACTTCATTATCTTCCGGAGGCTGCTAATAGCATTCAGTTGGTTGGATAATTTTGATT
Organism: Papaver armeniacum; assembly: GCA_023531295.1. Classification (NCBI taxonomy): domain Eukaryota; kingdom Viridiplantae; phylum Streptophyta; class Magnoliopsida; order Ranunculales; family Papaveraceae; genus Papaver; species Papaver armeniacum. The sequence continues at coordinate 82,066 of JAJJWW010017760.1, forward strand.
TTTCTGTGCTGCACACGGAAATAATCAAGAATTAGGATGTCTTCAACACTATTTCATATGTAGTTCTTCAACCTAACAGCTTACTCTTGAATTAGCTTCAGCACACGCTTGTGGAATAAACTCCAATTTGCCTTCTTATGTTCAAAAACCGCCTTGTTGCGAACTGTCCACAATTTCGACCTGATGACTAGATTGGCAACCAGCCAGAGATCACGCACCATTGCACTCCTTCCTTTTGTTGTTTTAAAATAAACTATAAGATTTTCATTAGCATTCAAACCAAGAACATCATTAATCCAGTTCCAGGCGCGACCAGCAAAGCTGCATTAGAAAAGAATATGGCCAAGCGTTTCTTCTTCAATACCACAGAGGCTGCATTTGTTCGCAAGCTGAATTTTGAATCTACTTCTAATAACATCAAGAGTAGCACAAGCTCCTTGAAGGAACTTCCAATTCCGAGCAGCTAGATTAGGATGTATCTCCTTCCTCCAAATAAGAGACGCCCCTTCAAGAGTGCCATATTTAGTGCGTATCAAATCCTTTGCAGAACTGACAGAAAAGACGCCTTTGAAGTCTGGCATCCATACTCTCAAATCTTCACCCCCGGTTGGCAATGGAAGCTTAGCTACATCAAGACCTACAGCCACCATACGGTCTAAATGTACTTGAGGAATATCCCAATGATCAGCAAACCAAACATCACTTACCAGCACCGTTCTATCCAGACTTTGGTCATTAAGAATTTCAGCAAAACACATTTCAGAGTACCGTGCGTCATAATACAAACAAGTTGTTCTATCATCTCCTAAAAAAACCTTAGTGTTCGACTCCACGGTCTTGTAAACTTTCCTAATTCCGGGAAGAATAGAAGACTTGACACCAGCCACCTTAATACAACCATTCCTTCCAAAGAATTTGGCACGAAGAAAACCAGCCCATTTTTTCTTAGAAGTACAAATATTCCACCAAAGTTTCATGATAAGAGCTTCATTCATAGTAGACATACGAGTTAAGCCTAGGCCCCCCTCCTCAAAAGGACAACAAACTTTATCATAAGCTACAACTACTTCTCGGCTAATATTTGAATCCCCCGTCCAAATAAAATTCCTAATTGCTCTTTCACATTGCAAAATAAATTTGCGAGGACATTTATAAAAAACCATGTTGTGAATAGAATAGCTAGCAATAACGGATTTAACTAGCACAATACGATCATGAAAAGATAAAGAAAACCCCTTCCAACCAGCTAGTTGAGATTTTATCTTTTAACCACATTAGAAATATGATGATAGCGAACAATACCTGGCATAATTTGAACTCCCAAGTAACGATATGGAAAAGTAGCAACACTCATCCCCAAGTAATCCGCAAGATATGTTCTTCTACTCAAAGAACCACCACCATAATAAATCTTACTCTTCTGCCTACATACAGTTTTCCCAGAAGCTCGCTGATATTTGCCCAATAAGTCCACAAGATTATGAAGACTTTTTAAATTACCTTTACAGAAAATCATAATATCATCTGCAAAGAAAAGGTGAGTAGGAGAGATACCACCTCTTATCACCATGTGTGACATCTTTTTATCACGAAAGAGCTTCGTAATATTTCTGCTAAGAACATCTTCAATCAAGACAAAAATCAGAGGAGAAAGGGGATCCCCTTGACGCAAGCCTCTATTAATTTTGAAATAACCCTCCGGATTGCCATTCAAAAGAATAGAGATTCTAGCAGAATTCAAGATATTAAGAATCCACGTGCACCACTGCTCTGAGAAACCATATCTACGAAAAACCTCCAATACAAAAGTCCAACTGACCGTGTCAAAAGCTTGAGAAATATCAAGCTTGAGGCCAATATTACCATCCTTGCTCTTTATGTGTAGTTCATTAACCATTTCCGAAGCCAAACTAATGTTTTCATGGATATTACGCCCTTTCATAAACGCAACCTGTTCCTCAGAAACAAGATTATCCAAAACACTGCCTAGCATAGTAGCAAGAATCTTTGTAAAAATTTTAAAGAAAAAATTACTAAGACCGATTGGCCGAAAATTACGAAGAGTGTTTGCACCTCTTACCTTCGGAAGCAAAATGATAAGGCTTGAATTGATGCCATTTGGGATATGACCAGTACCCCAACAATGAATAATAGCCTTAATAAAATCATCCTCAATAATATCCCAACAGTGACGATAGAAGCAACCAGAAAACCTATCAGGACCCGGGGCACTGTCCGCTCCTAAATCAAAAACCGCTTGTTTGATTTCTTCCGGAGAAGGAATTCTGTCCATGGCAAGACTCTCCGCCTCCGAGATGCTAGGATGCTCATAATCAAATAAGCTAACATCATAGTCCAGCTCTTGGCCGTTGAACTTATCCTCATAATAATGCACAACATGATCTCGAACTTGATCATAGCCTGAAATAGTAGTGACAGCACTATCAACTAATTCAGAAATAGTATTAGCGCTTCTCCGAATACGAATACTATTATGAAAGAAAGTAGAATTGCTTGAACCCTCCACAAGCCATTGATTCCTTGCCTTTTGTTTAAGCATAATGTTATGCTGAAGACGAGTTTCACTTAGCTTAGACATAGCATCTTTCATAAGATTGAGATTAGTAACATCATTAGGATCTTCATCTGAACGAAGAGCAGCAGCTTCAAACCTCAATTGATCTTGCTTCAACCGAGAATGAATGTTACCAAAAACTAAAAGATTTCATTCTTTGATCACACCTTTAAGTCTCTTCAATTTATAAGAAAAAATAAAGTCAAGAGAACCATGAGCTGGCATGTTCCAACTCTCACTAACCATATGAAGAAAATCAGCATGCAAGAACCACATCTTCTGAATACGAAATGGAGCTCTCTTAGGTCTTGGAACAGCAAAAGGATAACCCAAAAGAGTAGAATGTTCAGAAACTTCCCTAGGAAGAGCTTTACACCGCCAATTATCAAACTTTGCAAGCCAAGCAGCATTAATAACAACACGATCAAGTTTACTAATGATTCTATTAGTACCCGACTGACAATTTGTCCACGTGAATTTTGCACCCAAAGAATCTGCCTCAAAAAAATTATTATCATCCAACCAATCTGAGAACTCATTTATAGCTGAAGTTCTTGGTTCAAGACCTACCTTTTTCTCATCAAGTCGAAGAACACAATTAAAATCACCCATAACAATCCATGGAATAGAATCATCTTGAAGATTACGCTGTTGCCAAAGTCTTCTCCTAGTAACTTGAACATAACTAGCATGAACAAAAGAAATATGAACACCATCAACCATAATAGTAATGGCATGTTTGCTCCTATTAATTATAGAAGGCATTATTGAATTCAAATAACAAACCCAAAGATTAGCAATGCTATTAGCACTAGCATTATGAATAACATGAGAAGAAAAGCCTTCAAGTTGAAGTCTATTTCCAAAAGCAACCGAGCAGTGCACCTTTGGTTCGGCAAGACAAAAAATCTCTGGATTGAACTCCCTAATTAACTCTCTAAGTTTATATTGAGTTTCATCACGAGTAACCCCATTAATGTTCCAGAAAAGAATCCGCATAATTAAACTTTGAGTTGTTGAGTTTTATTTAGCTTTACTTGCTGAGAAGTATTGGAGGAGGATTTTAGTCTTAGAGAAGAACCCTTTCGAGCCCGGATTCCCAATTCAGATTCTTCCGCATCTGACAAGGAGTCCTCATCCCTCAAAGCATCAATTTTTGCGTGAAGAGCTATCAATTACTGTTGCCACTTCATCAACCTTACCGATATCCAAAAGAATGATGTTTGAGTATTCTCCAACATAGTTAGCTCCCAGAATATTAAACTTATTATGAGAAGTATATTATGAACTTTGTTCAAGAGCGTCACACAAAGGTGTAGACAAAGTAGATAAAGGAATCCTACCGTGATTAGGAAGTCTAGTTCTGCCAATTCGACATTCCCACCTGGCTTAGTATTCAAGGCATTAGTACTCACCGACTTTGCCTTGTTAACTAAAACTGAATGCGCAAGTGCAGCTTGTTTGGCTCTCTCAAACTCAGCTGAACCCCTACGCAAGTCAGCTTCGGAATTCACTAAATCTACTTGTATCTGCTGTTCCAACTCAGCAGTGTCATCAATGCTCACAATAGTAGGATGCGGAGTAGATTCAGTTTGCTTTTTACGATTTTTTCTACCATTCTTCTTATTAGTAGCAACTTGCCAAACTGTGGTAGAATCTCCCTGATGTATAACTAGAGTTGTAGCTTGTTGAGAAGTACCAGCTGCTTGTTGATTTGCATTGGCTGCATTAGTATGCTTCTTCCTGCATTCAGCGTCAAGGTGCCCAACAATCTTACATTTCGAACAGTACTTCGGCTTTTTCAAAATCTCAATAGGTTGCAAAAAATTGCGACCCCCAGCTTCAACATAAACAACATCTGTATCATGCTTTGCAAAATCAATATCGACCAAAACAAAAGCATAATGGCCGTATTCATGGTTTAGGGTTCTTTGGTCCACCACTATAGGGTTTCCCAAAGATTTACCCAAAGATAATATCGTCTTGTCAACCCAAATCTCCACTGGAAGACCAGGAAACTTGACCCAAACGGTAGCATGAGAGTTACATTTCTTATCAGCATCAAACCCTAGATACCACTCAATCAATCGCAGCGGCTGTTGATTCACAATCCATGGTTCATTGTTACCATCCCTGTAAACTTTATCCTTGGCTTCCTGAGTTAATAACTTGATAATGAAGAAACCGCGATTCATAGGAATAAACTGAATCTTGGCCTCTCCCAGATTCCATTGATGTTCCAAATTGTTCTTTACATCATTCAGTTTGACGCCTTTAAGATCTAGTCTCCCAATGAGACTGAAACGCCATATTTGAAATCCTTCTTCATAATAATCTTGAGGGATAGTCACATCTGGTTTACCATCTCTGATAGTAGGGTTTGGAAGATAATTAATATCAATAGCAGTAGTAACGTGATTTTTCTTGTTTTTTCCCATAACAAGTTCAGCAAAAGTTAGCTTAGGATGAATAGAATCACCCACTGATTGCTCCCCCATCCTTGATCACCAAAGAGATGATCCAAGATGAAAGCGCGGAATAATTTTTTGAAAAAAAGCCAAAAACCCTAAAATCGCCAGAGCACTTTTAGGAGAGAGAAAAAAATCCACGAAAAAATTGTTCAATACTCATCTGATTGCTGGATCAGCAATATGTAAGATTATGGTTTTATAATTTTACCCTTTGTCGAAAATCCACCATCTACACCAATCAATATAAAATTAATACCAATATCACTTGTTTACTCCATATATTTCTCCCCCTTTTTGTCACAAAATGACAAAGGTACGAGCAAATAAAAGAAAAACCGAAAGGATCTTACAAATCTTACAAGACTTGCAACCTATAAGAGTTAAGCACGAGGGTTCCATACACCATTTTTGATAACCAATACCAAAACCGAAACTACAAAGTAATTTTGTTTTGATATGTTACCAAGGAAACAATTTCCCGAAGCAATTTTCCCTAATACTTTAGCAAACCAAAAATCAACTAAGCACCTTAGTTCCTTTGCTAAACTGATTGCACAAATACAATCGCTTGTTCGATAAGACCAAAATAAAGATACCTCTATTTTTCTCATCAGGTTCTAATTATCCATATAACTTAGACCTTTCACTTTTAAACAAGACAAGTACTAGGTTAGTTAACTAGCATTTCTTGTTAAGGCATTCGATTAGACTTGAATAACCGAAACCTCCACTTTGATAAGTCTAACTAAGATCAGAATTAACTTAGTTTCTCTTATCCGGAATCAAATTGGACTAAACAATTTATCCCGAAAACCTTTTCTTTTGTTAAGCCATAAACAATTTATACAAACCAAATAAATCAACTTGTATAATTATTTACCTCAACCGTAAGCAATTGAAACAACATAGACATTAAAGCACCACAATTACACCGAAATTTTGTAAGCCTAAACGATTGATACCAAACAATAAAGCAAGATAACAATAGTTTTTCTTAACCGGAAACAATTGAATCACACACACATCCATACACAAATAATGGAATAAAACATCAATTGTACCGAAATTTTGTTAAGCAAAAGCAATAAATATATGCAATAAAATCAGGCTTTTCTTAAACAGGAAAACGATTAACTAACAAAGTCGTTACCTCAAATTTTGCATCTTCTTCTCCAATAATGTTTGCATCTTCTTTCCAGGGAGAATTGATACCGAAATATCATTATGTTGTCATCATCATGCAAGACAAAAGAATAACAACAACCAACCTTTACCAGAGAAAGGTTGAAAACCGGTTTTAACTTATGCAATGCAAAAGTTGAAACCCCGAAACACATATGCTTTTATGCTAAACCAACCGATTCAACATATTGTGAATTTTTCACATATTGTTTCAATCAGAACCCCTCATGATCCTTTGATAAATCCTACCAACATGGACTAGAACTTAATCTTGCTAAACCAAAAAGTCACCCAAACCATAATAGTTCACAACATATCAGATCGAATATTAAGGTCATGAAAACCGAAATCAAACATCCCATAAACATACATAGTAATAAGATAAAGCATTCAAGCACATGTTATGTAAAACAAAAACTATCACAAGAAAAATTATAAACCAATAATTTTATTCATAATAAGATAGTTTTATTCATAATAGACCTAATACAATTATTGAAGGAAATCAAAAAATGATGTCTATTCTCTTTGCAACTCAGTCCTTCATATCATTGCTAAATGAAGGCGGATTATAACTTTCAGTCTTTAGTTTGTGAATTTCTTCAAGTAGATAACCTTGTTGCTTGACCAGAATTTCTTGCAGGTGAGAAATTTCCGTGAAGGATTCTGCAAGAGCATGTAATTCTGTCTTAGATTGAACACAAAAGTGTGTCAATGCTTCAATACACTAATCTTTCTTCAGCATATTCTCTCTTTCCTTCTTGATAAGCCAATCTCTCTTTTTGATTTTACTCTTAATATCAAGAGAAGATGCAGACTTATTCTTAAGTTGATCTTTCTGATCTAGCATCTTACCAAGAGAAGATGTTGGATCCAGAATCATGGTTCGGACAAGGAATGACCAAAGAAGGAGAAGAATCTTTTTATAATTTTCATACTTCCGAAAATATAATATTCCTATAAATAAGAATATCTCAAATATTTTCAAATACTATATTTTATTCCCATAATCTACACATAAGTGCCTTGATTTTTCTTCTTCCTCACTCAAAATATGGCACACATGGTGAGGAAAGAATTATAATACCGGTCAGGTGGTATTAGTATGATATTTTCTCTCATTATGGAATTTTGAACAACCAGAGTGTCCTTGATCTAGTATCGTATGAGAAATTTTCCTCTTTTTACCTTGAACTCGCGAAGCATCTTGAGATTGACTTGAGTTCCCTATGCAACTTTTAGCAATTTTGTTTTTAAGACAGTTTTTACATCTTGTCTTATTTTTCCCTTTTCCATTAGATGATTTAATAACATCGGAAGACATGTCCATTTTTAACATGGGCAAATCACTAATGGATGAGGAAGAAATAAGATTGACAACTAATGCAATATTAGTTGTTTCCTTTTCTTCAGAATCATACGAATCAGAGATCTCATCTAGAGTTACAGCCAGGGCCTTGCTTCCACTATATTTCTTGAGATTGGGACAGTCTTTAGCAATATGACCAAACCCTTTAAACTTAAAGCATTGCGGCTGATATTCATCATCTTCTTCATGATCCTTTTTGACAGGAACTCGATCATGTGGACGAGAAGATCGATGAGTATCCTTTATGAATCTCTTATTTCTTTTCTTTAAGAGATCTCGAAACTGTCTAGTAATCAATGATAATGATTGTTCAATTTCATCATCAGAATTTTCTGCAATCTGTTCATTTGAATCATCCATCTGTCTATTCCTCTCCATTGGAGCTTTCAGAACTTTTGCAGCTTTAAAAGCGATTCCTTTCGTTTGAATAGATTGTGATTCATGATCAAAGATCTTTAACTTTCCAACAAGTGTGCTTCATGAGAGAGTTGAAAGATCATTTGCTTTTATGATTGCATGTTTCTTAGAATCGTATCTAGATGGTAACGATCTGAGAATTTTTCACACTATATCCTTTTCAGAAATAGTCTTTCCAAGAGAAAAAGAAGCATTAATTATCTCAGAGAGTTTAATATGAAACTCTTCAAAAGTGTCGTTGTCATCCATTCGAAGGTTTTCCCAATTGGAAGTAAGATTTTGAAGTCTAGCTTCTTTCTCAGATGTGTTTCCTTCGAATACGATCTGAAGATTATCCCAAGCTTCTTTCGAAGTTTGACATGTTGATATATGATGTTGTAGATCACGACTTATAGCATGTATTATAGCATTCAAACCATCTGAATTTTGCTTTGCAAGAGCCTTTTCTTCGTTTGAAAAATCTACTAAGCGTTTAAACTCGGTTTCCGAATTTTCTATCTTTAGACGAATATAACCATCGACGACTAATAGCCACGTATTAAAGTCTCGTGATTGAAGAAAAGATCTCATAGCAGATTTCCACCATAGATAGTTTGTTCCGTCAAATCTTGGCGGTACACTAATTGAAGTCGATTCATGAGAACTCGAGTTCATTCCTATAGGATGGATCGCACCAAACACAGATTGTTAGATCTTTTCGTGTTTGCCTGCTCTGATACCAAATGAAAAGACGAGGGTACCCAAATATACCTCAATCTAAAACTTTTCCACCTATAATTCCTTTCTCTGAAAGTGATTGTCTATGGACAGAGTCGAGACAATACAACTATTCGGTTCACACTTCGTGTGATCGTCTATTGATACAAGATCGAGACAATACGACAACAAGATAACTTGTGTGATTAACTATGGATACAAGATCGAGACAATACAACGACGAAGTATGTTTACTTGATAAATGGTTCGGGCTTAACCAAACAAAATAGGATTACTATCAAGTAAATAGGAATTAACGTTAGTGTATTTTACTTCTAATTATAATAAAAACAATTATAATTGCGGAAATAGAAAAGTAAAAGACACGGCAAGATTTTGTTAACGAGGAAACTGCAAATGCAAAAAAAAAAAACGGGACCCTGTCCAGAATTGAATACTCTCAGGATTAAGCTGCTATACAAAATCAAAACCAACTTCGTATAGTTGAGACCAAGCAACTAAACCTATAGTTCACCTAGTTCCGTCTGTATTCCCACGCCTTCGACTTGTAGTAAGTCACGTACTTGGAACAATTCCTTTGGTTCGTATTCCAAACAGTAAAGGAATAAAAAATCTGTTTGGTAGCAACTCTTTTCAACCAAGTGATGTGAGTTCGAAAAAGGCTCTTCAGTTTATCTCAATAAACTCCTTCGTCAGGTTCTTAGATCTATCTTATTATCAACTACCGAAGTAATTGTTAAGATTTTGCAATCAATACTTTTAATCACAAAAAATTGTATTGATGTCGATCTACACAACTAATCAATCTAATCTACCACAAGGATAAACCGATTATAGTTGGATCCTCTTTTACAGAAACAAGTATTGTGCACACCAAAGATTATGAATCCCAGATCACAAATCTTCAAAGTCTTCTTTGTCTTCAAATCTTCTTAGATCTTCAATAAACACCTGCATACAATCAACTTGAATCTCTTGTAATCAATCACGCACAGAACGGAGTCTGTTAACAATGGATTATCACAAGACATCTTTAGATCTACAAACAGTCTAAAGATCCCCGTCGAAACTTCGATCTAGTTTGAGTGAATCTTATATCAGAAGAGAAGATTCTCAAGCATAAACAAACTAGGTGCAATCAAAGTTCAAAAATCGTTAGTCAATCAAATCAATCGAAAACTAATAATAAACCGCAATTATCTAGTTTTCCACCAACGGTACTAATAGAGCTTCTCAATCCCAAAGAAGTCTTTAAACCGAGCGGTCGTAAGAGATTTCGCCTAATTAGGTTACTTTCCTCTCCGAATAGGAGGCTCCACCAGTAACAACACAACTAGGTAGTTTTGCTGGCTCTGAGGATTAGTTTGCTCAAAATGCAAACTTCAATATTTATAGACCAAGGAAGTTTGGACACAAAGGAATTTTCAAAACCGAAAATATTCTCAAGATATGCAATATATTTCCAAATTCGGTTTCCATAATTTATGGAAATGCTTTGTCCAAATAATGAACGAAAATCTCTTAGAAAATCTCCAACTAGTAAATGCACATTACTAATTTTTATTTTCTAAAGATATGCAAAACTAACAACCTTAATTAAAAGATTCTTAATTTATTTCAATCCGGGATTCTCCTTTATCTATTAAGGAATATCTTTGAACAATTAAAGATAAGCGTTACTGCACATGTTCAATGTATGTCGACATCTTAACTTAGTAAATCATCTTTCATATTTACTATCTTGGAATCGATTTGCCACACTTCCAAACAAGTTTAGAATTGGTTCATTTGACTTCCAAGAACTATGTGATTGATCAAGAACACTCAATCACCAAACATGGGTTTCACGGTTCTACCAAAATAAGTGTCGGTTCTACCTCCATGTGGGTACTGGAATTAGTCACGCTAGCTTTCCAAAATTTGGTTGACTAGGTACTAGGATCGGTTCCCACATATATATGGTATCTAACTTGTATTTGTTGCACATGTCCATAGGATCGGTTCCTAATGACTAAAAACGTGTTGCACGTGTTCATAGGATTGGTTCCCAATAACTAGAAACTTGATGCACCTCTTACAAGGATCGATTCCCCTTTTGTGATCGGTTGCACCTCTTACTAGGATCGGTTCTCCTTTTCCTAGAGTTGGTCATACCAATTACAACAAATCGATCATACCATCTTAGGTGATTACTTAAGATCGGTTTCACTAATAAAAGTCATACCAATACAAAAGTCAGGCCTTGTGAATAGTTTTACCAAGAACATAAACAAGTCATGAGCGGTTATACTAATCACACATATTGGTAGTTCAAAAGATATGCAATGAATAACAATACCAATAAGCCTAGCGATTTCCCTTTCGATTCACAAAGCAAGTTCATGAATTTACTTCTTTTAAATGAATGTAAAACATTATTTCCTAGGATGAAATATTCACCTCATACCCATACATAATCACAATAGCATTAAAACGATTATGTCGATGTCTTATATACGAAGTTCAAAAGATAAGTGTTATACTTCGTATTGTATTACTTAATACTACGTCTAACTAGAGTATAATCATTTACAGCTTCACAGTTATGTTTTCAATATGCATGACTTGAAAGATACGTTAGGGAATGAAAAAGTTCAAGTCAAATATTACTAACCTCAAGTGGAAGGATGATGTCGTCGTTGTAGCTCCTTACTTCTTCACTTCTTCAAGTCTTCACGTAATACTTGTAATGTCTCATATCCTAATACTTTCAAGCTAACCCATACGAAGTTGACTCTAGTACATAATCAAGCGACTCTTTAAATGAGTTTTGGTTCACTAAAATATGACAACCAAACTTGACATACCAACGCTTGGTGGGTTCAACCGAGCTATGCTCTAACATCCTTGTTGTCCAAACAACCTTGGTATATAAATACCTAATTTTGCATTTCTAGAAAACTATACTAAGAGTCAGGCAAACTTCATTTCTTGTTGTTTCTGGTGGAGTCGTCTATTCGGAGTGGAAAGTATCCTAATTAGGTGAAATCTCTTACGACCGCTCGTTTAAAGACTTTCGTGGGATCAAGAAGCTCTACGAGTACCATTGGTGGGGGCTAGATAATTGCATTGTTATTGTAGTTTTTGATTGTTGATTTGATTGACTAAAGGTTGTTGAAATTTTGATTGCACCTAGTTTGTTTATTCTTGAGAATCTTCTCTTCTGATATAAGATTCACTCAGACTAGATCAAAGTATCAAAGGGATTTTTAGAACTGTTGTTAGATCTAAAGACATCTTTTGATAATCCATTGTTAACAGACTCCGTTATGTGTGTGATTGATCACAAGAGGATTCAAGTGTTGTTGTGCAGGTTTTGAAGGTAATAAAAAATTTGAAGGCGAAGAAGAATTCTTATCTTGTGGATTTAGTGCACAAACCTTGATCGGCTGGGATCCAACTAGAATCAGTTTATCTTTGATAGATCTGATTGATTAGTTGCGTGAGACGGCATCTCTCTATAGTTTATCTTTGAGATCTCTATCGATTGAGTGCGAATCTAAACTTTATTATTTCGGTAGCATTGGATAAATTGATCTAACCAGACAAAGGAGTTTATTAGATTAAACATAAGAGCCTTTGTCAATAACTCATCTTATCTTCTAGTAAGATTGATTAGAGTGGTTACCAAACAGATTCTTCCTTTGTTGTTTGGAATACGATCCAAAGGACTTGCTATTCACGTGCGTGACTCTAGAAGTCGAAGGCGCAGGGATACTGAGGGAACTAAGTAGCTAGTGGTAGTCTGCTTAATTATGAGAGTATTCAAAACTGGACGGGGTTTTTCTGCATTTGCGGTTTCCTCGTTAACAAAATCTTGATGTGTCTTTTACTTAGTTTTCCGCATTATAATTGTTATTATAATTAAGTAAAATAGTACGTTAACTCCGTAATACTTGATATTGATCCCATAGATTTCCGGTTATTACCGAACCTATTATCAAGTACACACTTTGTTGTCATATCGTCTCGATTTTGTATCCATAGTCAATCACATAAGTGACCTTGTTGTTGTATTCTCTCGATCTCGTATCCATAGACGATCACACGAAGTGTGAACCGAATTGTTGTATTGTCTCGACTTTTTCCATAGACGATCACATTCGGAAGAGGACTTATAGGTTGATAATTAAAATATTGTGGTGTATTTGGGTACCCTCGTTTTTTCAATTGGTATCTGAGCATGGAAACACGAAAAGATCTAACAATTTGTGTTTGGTGCATCCAACCTATAAGAAATAAATTCGAGTTCTTAAGAATCGATCTTTGTTAACATACCACCAAGATTTGATGGAACAAACTATCTGTGGTGAAAGTCTGCAGTGAAATCTTTTCTTCAATCACGCGATTTTAATACTTGGTTATTAGTCGTTGATGTGTATAATCGTCCAAAAATAGAAGGATCGGAAACTGAGATTAAACGCTTAGCTGATTATACAAGTGAAGAAAAGACTCTTGCAAAGCAGAATTCAGATGGTTTGAATGCAATCATATATGTTGTAAGACGATATCTGCAACATCATGTTTCTACATGTGAAACTTCTGAAGAAGCTTGGAATAATCTTTAGATCGTATTCGAAGGAAACTCATCTGAGAAGGAAACTAGACTTCAAACTCTCACCTCTGCCTGGGAAAACCTTCGTATGGATAATAACGATACTTTTGAAGAGTTTCATATTAAACTCTCTGAGATTGTCAATGTCTATTTCTCTCTTGGAAAGACTATTTCTGAAAAAGATATAGTGTACAAGATTCTCAGATCGTTATCATCTAGATACGAGTCTAAGAAACATGCAATCATCGAAGCTAATGATCTTTCCTCCTTATCAAGAAGTTCTCTTGTAGGAAAACAAAAGATTTTTTATCAGGAGTGTTTGTCAAAAAGAGATGACACAAGCTTGGGTTTCAAAGTCATTGAAAATCCGCCGACTCAGTGTCCGGAAAACTCCAAATATCATGTAGCTTTATATGATGAAGAATAGGCTGAATTAAATCATCATTTGTCTCTTATTACTCAATAACTCAAGAAATTATTGAGACATTGGAAAAGAAATCTCCCTGTTGATGGTGGATTTTCAACAAAAGGCGCAAAACCGTAAAATCATGAGGCATGTTTTTGACACGGATTTCGGGCATGCAACGATTCATATTTTACGAAGCCATGATGAATATGTTTTCGAAAAGCCTCCACTAGCTGAGCGTTCGATCCCTGGCATTTCTTCGTGACCTCTATGCAGAATAACGTATTTGGGTGGTTCTCCGTAGATTGAGAGCTTAACGCCTTCAGGACATCGGTGATACTCACTGTTCCCTGAATGCAGGAGAGATACTCACCTCCACATAGAAGAATAGTTGGGCGGCGTACGCCTTCAGGACGTCGGTGACACTCACCGTTCCATGACTATGTGGAGACACCGTGTATAGATTCAGGCGGTTCTCCGTAGATTGAGAGCACTAAAGCCTTCAGGTCGTAAAAAACACCGTGACTCCCTGACTATGCACCATTCATAATGGATGTGACACTTTAACTGGTTAATATCTTTTCTGCAATAGATTAATTCTGCCGTGACATTCACCACTGAATTCCCAGAATGATATACAATTGCTCCTATTCCATGGTCGAATCCACGGCCTGATCCCATGGAATGGCAATAACAATTGCTCCTATTCCATGGTCGAATCCACGGCCTGATCCCATGGAATGGCAATAACAATTGCTCCGATTCCATGATCGAATCCACGGCTTGATCTCATTGAATGGCAATAAACTACTACATTATCTCGTTATTCAGATTTCATGATCGAATCCACAGCTGATCTCATGAAATGGTGATAGATAATTTTAATTACTCCGATTCTATGGTCGAATCCATGATCCCATAAGATGGTAATGCTTGTTTTATTATTCTAAATTCGTAGTTGAATCCACAGTTGATCCTATGAATTAATAATAAACAACTATTCATTTTTATTACTCAGTTTCATGAATTATTCTCCACTGAATTTCATAAATTAGTAATAAATACTCAACAACCGGGCGTCTGGACTACCACTGAGTAAGCCCCACAAAAATGGTGCAAGTGTATTCGACAATGATGCACGACTGAGCACCCGAATGCACGAACGAGCATCCAAAAAATATGAAACAATGAGGAATCCTACACAAAACAGGGAGAAAGCAATAAATATTAATTAAATAATGAGAGGCGCCCAGGGCTGGGCCCACCGGCCGGCTGGCCATGCCCTAGCCATGGTCGGTTCCACGCCTCTCCCATTATTTTCCTTATTTTTTTTGTTATTTCATGAACTCATGAAAACTCCTTGATTTTAGCAACTTTCCTTGTTTTTGCAAAACTCATGAATCCTCCATAACTGAAATAGATCGCGAGCCTATTCCAGTTTAGAAGTCTATTATCCAACAAAACTCTCATCATCCTTAGAAGGGTTTGTGTTTGAGTCATCCTACATGCATAAAGGCCACAGTTTTAACTCATTGTGAGATCTTACGGACTCATTCGAGATATTATCAAAAGAACATTCTGAACTTGATGTAGATGAGGAGGAGACATTATCATTCTCCGCAACCTCTAATTCATATAATGATTTAACAACCTCTTATGATACGTTAATTGAGTTTTTTCTTCGCTTTTGCTTAATTTTACTTTGACTCAATGTCTCGGTAGGTTGGATCGCACCAAACAAAGACTATTAGGTTTTTAACGTGTTTGCTTGCTCTGATACCAATTTATATGACGAGGGTATACAAAGTACACCATAATCTTTTCGTATCAATCTACTATATACATATCTTGTGTAATCTTATAGAAAAAAAATTGTTAAAAAATTATTTCAAAAAGATGTAACTTGGTATATAGCTTAAGTTCGAGACCGAACCAATATGTGGGATCGTACCAAGTTTGATTAACGTACAAGTGTATTTACTATGATTATAAAAACAAGCAATATAATATGGAAGTAAAGTAAATCACACAACGCACAAGATATGTTAAAGAGGAAAACTTCAAGGAAGAAAACTCACGGGACCTAGTCCAGTTTTGAATACTCTCGTAATTAAGCGGCTATATAAATTGACTACCATATTTCGTATAGTTGAGACCAAGTAAACTACTCTTAGTTAATATGTTAATATGTTACTTGATGGTCGCTGCCCTCCTCAACTGAGTGAATACATTGCTAGCGCACCCCTCACACCACTTCTCAAGCCAGACGGAGGTATACGCCCTATCGCGGTTGGCACCATTTGGAGGCGGTTGGTTTCTAATGTAGTTGCGCTTAGTGTGTGCAAAAACATGAGCGCTTATCTTAGTGATTTCCAATTTGGGGTTGGATTCCCATGTGGGGGTGAAGCTATACTCCACTCTGTTAATCTCATATTGAATGAGAAAGGTAATTGCAGTTCCATGTCTATGTTGTTAGTGGACTTTCGGAATGCTTTTAATTTGGTTGATAGAGCTGCTATGATATTAGAAGTCAGGCGCAAGTGCCCTTCTATATCGAGATGGGTGGAATTTTGTTATTCTAGCCTAGCAAGACTTTATTATGCCTCTCATACTCTCTCTTCATCGCAAGGAGTACAGCAAGGAGATCCATTGGGGCCCCTACTTTTTGCCTTGACTCTACACCCAATAGTGTTGAAGATCTCTCAAACTTGCGATTTGGATTTGCAAGTTTGGTATTTGGATGATGGTACTTTGGTTGGAGATACTCTCATGGTTTCCAAGGCTTTACACATTATTAGAGAGGAAGGTAGCCTGGTTGGCTTGGACCTTAACATTCGTAAAACTGAATTATTCTGGCCTTCCGTTGATGTCAGAAGCACTGTTGCGTCGGTTTTTCCAGTGGACATTGATAGACATGCTTTAGGGGTTAAGCTTTTAGGTGGCCTGGTAAGTCTTGATCCTCTTTTTTGTAACCAGTTGGTAAAGGCTCGTGTCGATAAAACATTGCAGTTGATGGATGCTATTCAAGGCTTGAAAGACCCCCAAATTGAGTTGCAACTGCTTCGTAGTTGCGCCGGTGTCTCCAAGCTTTACTTTACTTTAAGAACTATTGCACCAAATTTTATTGGGGAGGCTCAAACCACCTTTGACTGTCGCCTATTTAACTTTATCCAGCAACTTGTTACATGTGATGGTCCTGGTTTTGGGGATTTACAGATGTGTGTGGCTTCGTTACCCCTTAAGTATGGTGGTCTGGGTTTAATCACGATGGAAGACACGATGCAGTATTGTTATCTGGCTTCTTGTTTGCAAACTCAGCAGATACAAGGTGATATTTTGCGCAACTCTGGTGTCTCAGGTATGAGTCCTTCATGCACACTTGCTTTGGATGCGTTCACCCGTTTTTGTGGTTTAGATTCTTCTTCTCTTTGTATCGAAACTGTTGCCCCCCATCCTATGAGTAAACTGGCAGCATTGTTCTTCGATCAAGTGACCAAGGATATGCCCACTAAATTTGGTATGACGCAACGGGATTTGTCCTTGTGGAAAAATAATCAAACAAAGCATACTCAAGACTACCTGATGGCTATTCCTATAGAGGGTCTGGGTCAAAAAATTGGACCTCGACAATTTAGCGCAATTCTTGGTTATAGATTGGGTGTTCCCTTATTTGCCAAGGATAGCCTTTGTTCTTGTTGTGGGAATGACATGGATATTTTTGGTGATCACGCTATTCATTGTGCTCATGATGTTGGCTCGAAATTTCGTCATGATTTCGTGCGTGACACCGTGTCAGATATATGCTATCGTGTTGGGGTTCAAGCTAAGACAGAGGCTTCTCTTGGTTTCCTTGCTAATGATGGAGGTGAAGCTAGGCCTGCGGATATCTTGGTGCTTAATTAGGACAATGGAAGGGACACTTGTTTTGATGTCACTGGTGTTTCGCCTTTCACTGGTAATGGTGTGCAGAAATTTTCGCATGGGGTGGCTATTTCTCATGCAGTTTACCGCAAGCGTAACAAATATCTTGACGTATGTTCTAGGCATGGTTTTTGTTTTGGTACCCTGGCTTTCACGACCTTGGGGGAGCTCGAGGAGGAGTTTGTGATTTTTCTTAAGAGACTGGAGAATTTTCTTACTAGGAATGATACATCTTCTAAAATAGGGAATTTTTTGTTTCATAAAGTAGGTGTTGCTATTCAGAAAGGGGTTGGAGCTCAGCTTGTCGCTCGACTTCCAACCATTTCTCTGACCTCGGAGATTTCTTTTTGAATTCTACTTTGAATAATTAGTGATTTAGTTTATGTTGGTTCACTGGTAGAACCATTCCGGGTTTTAAAACACTAGTTGTTTGTTGTTGTTTTTTTGGTTCACTGGTAGAACTGGTCGATCCGAGTTTTAAAACACTAGTTGTTTGTCGTTTCTTTTGGTTCACTGGTAGAACCAGCCAGTCCGGGTTTTAAAACACTAGTTGTACGTTTTTTTTTGGTTCACTAGTAGAACCGGTCGGTCAGGGTTTTAAAACACTAGCTGTTTGTTGTTGTTTTTTTTTTATCGGTAAAGAATAAAGCTAACAAGTTTCGAACTCAAGTCACTGGACATAACTACTGAAAACTTAAGTGTCGATCCTGTAATCGATCCAGATCTTGAAAGGAGACTTGCCTCTTTTTCGAGAAAAAAATTAGTTCACCAAGTTAACTTTGAATCTACGTTTACAATGAAAATTTCGTTTACATTTACTACGAGAGATAAAATTATTATGAATTCAGTAAAAATTGCCCTACCTTGTCAAAACCCCTTTTATAACACCTGAACTATTTCTATTTCTGGTCATTCATGAACCGTTGAAGCAAACAACAATTTACCCCAAAATATGCTTCAGAAAAAAAACAATAATAATTTTACCCCAATAGCAAAGAAAAAACAAGAAAATTTAGTTCACATTATCAATAAATTGGGCGTGAACCAAGGTTCAGCGTGAGACTAAATTAGAACAATGCTGCTGTGTGCCATCAATTTCCAGACTTTTCACCTGGGAGTAAACATAATAAGAAACGGACATAAAAAAAAAACTATAAGAGATAGAATTCCATCCAGAAAAGGGATAATACAAAAATGTTGTTTAAGTGAACTAACAAAAAAGAAAATAAGTAAATAAATAACATATGAATACCCTTGTCTGTTCTTGAGATTTTATATGAAACTCCACCCCTGTGCCTAATTATAAAACTCTTATCCTCTTCATTCTCACTGCTTGGTGAGTTTCGTTTCCGGCATCTTGAGGATTCCGGAATCTATCAAGGGCTGCAACTCAGGTTTAGCTAGATCTTGCACATCAGGATTCGTCGACTCCAAGAAAGCACAAACAACCTTAGAACTGCACCAACATAGAAGTGTTTAAACTCTACGAATTTCTAATTGAAAAAGAATAAGCCAACATAGAAGTGCTGATTCTTTTTAGCAACCAGTGCTATACATGGTAACAGATGGTGCTCTTTATGATATTTTAGCCTATTCTTTTACTAGTATGATTAGGTATTTTTGCACAAATTAAAAAAGTCGGTGAACAAATTTATATGAATGCAGATTTTTACCTGTGACCTTGAGACCACATTTCACATTTCCCTTCAAAGGCGGTCTTCCATATTATGGAGGCAAAACTTGGGCAGTCCAAAATAAGCTTTCTAATAGTCCTGCTGGAATGGAAATTTATAAGAACATGCTCCTCTTCTGGTTTCTCTTCTTTA
The DNA here is from genome assembly GCA_023531295.1 of Papaver armeniacum. NCBI lineage: Eukaryota > Viridiplantae > Streptophyta > Magnoliopsida > Ranunculales > Papaveraceae > Papaver > Papaver armeniacum. Next base: position 101,544 of record JAJJWW010017760.1, read on the forward strand.
GGCAGAGCAGCAAGAGCTGCTACAGCCTTATGCAAGGTCTCCAATTTGTCCGATAAAGTTGGTAGAAGGACTTGATCGGCCCCACCAGTAGCCACCTGCATAACATGTAAACAAGGAATATTTTAATCGCAAAATTTGGTCCATTTTTTCCTTGCACGAGAAAGCATCAAATATAGTACAATATGTTCTAGAAGTACAGAGAAATGACATTATAAGAAAATACTGGGACAAGTACCTCATATATGACTTCTTTTCCAAAATTTGATCGAAGTAATTCCCCAGCATTATCAATACATATGTCGATTAAACTCTGCAAATCAAATGGCAAAACTCAGTCTTAAAGAAAAATGCAGACTGATAAAGATACCACACAACTACTGAAAAAACTGGTGGTTAGATGCCTAGGAAATACAGTAAAGGTACAAACCTCAGCAAGGCCACTGTTCACCAATAATTCGATTCTTCTTACAGATGGATCCTTTTTCCCTCCAACTAATTGCTCATCCTCCTCTGGGCTTTTACTGTTATCAGGATCATCTGAAGTGGCAATCATCTCATTATCACTACATTTGCCACTCTCCAGTTCTGAGACCACTTCTGCTGCCTCTTCCTGGTATTACAACGAAAATTCATGGTATGTTGCTATGCTTGCTTCAACAAATACTAACATGAATTTAGGAGATTTCGGATTACCTTTTTGCTTAGAGAAGGAATAGATAGACTTAGAGAAGCCAAATCCTCAGGACCAAAGTAGCGCTGATAATTTGGATGAAGAAGTTGTAATAATGGACGCCTTCCACTCTAATAGTCACAATCCAGAAAAGAAAGAAGCAGTGAGTTATTCATAAAAGTACAAAAAGGTAGAAAAAATATGGTAAGCTGAGTAGTAGGAAATATCAACCAACTGAACAACCCTAAAGAACAAAGGACTTAGACTGAGTTTGGTAATGCTATTTTTCTTTTTTTTTTCCAAAAGCACTTTCAAACATAATTAAAATATTTATTTTTCGTCTTAGTATTTGACAAAGTTTTTGCAAAGTGCTTTTTATGCAAAGCACTTCCAAAATGCCTCAACTTTTAAAAGTTGGGGAGGAGGAGCTTTCAAAAGCTCTAAAAGCATAAACTGTGGTCCCACCACAATTTCATATTTTATTTTCCTTTTCTATCCTTGTTTTATTTTATAAATGACAAAAATTACCCTTAAATGTAAATGTCATTAGTTTTTTATTCCACAAATAAGGCTTATTTCCAAACTATTTTGTATACTTTTTTTCTGAAGCATTTATATACTACTTCGTTGAGCTTTTTTTAACTTAACAATAATAAAAATAAGAGCAAATATTACATACTTATTTAAATTTAGTTTGATTTTTTTTTTAAATTATATTTATAATAAAAATTGGTTAAGTAAAATAATAATTTTTAATAGTAAATTAAATTTAATACTCCCTCCGTCCCACCATTAGATGACCTACTTGGTCTAAGATCTTGTCCCATCATTAGTTGACCTATTTCACTAATCAAAGGGATATCTCTAAAACTACCCTTTTGATTGATTATCGGTATCATAAGAAATATGTATAATTTGATATTCATGTTTATACTCGTTACGTAGGTGTTTTAAAATGATTTTCAGCGGTACAAAATTTACGAAAATCTATGGTATAGTTTGTGAGATAAATGATTTCTAAATTTTACAAATTATTATCCGTAAGGGTATAGTTGTAAAAAATACTTAAAAACACTCATTTCATTCATTGCCTTAAGAATTGTGCAAACTTCAACTAGGTCATCTAATAGTGGGACGGAGGGAGTATTATATACACATATTTATATTTTAATAATAAAATATTTAATTATTATTATTATACCAAATGAAATTAAATAAAACTATTTTCATTAGATATGTCTGTTTTTGTCATTTGATACAACAACAATAGTTGAACCCGATATATTGACCAAACACAATTTGATCTCTTTTTTAATCAGCTTTCACTTTAATTTATATTTTACTAAACGTTCAACTGCTTTTTTTTACACAGCATAGGACAGCAACGCGCAACAGAAAAACGCTTTTATAAAACTCACAGTAATACCAAACTAAGCCTTATTTGTGGTGTGTACAAATCTTGTGAGACAGAAAATAGCATCAATCCAACCAGGTTAATTAAAATGATATAAATCGTTACTTTCTGCTTCTTTGTACACCTCGCACCTTGCTGTTTTCTAACGGGAATCCTAGATTATATCGTAAATTGTAAACTATATTGCCCATCAACCTAATGAAAACTGTCGCATTTTTAATCACAAACTAGCCAGACAAACAGATCAAGTTGAGAAACTACCTTATCTAAGGCGAGATCCTTTAACATAGTTTGCAGCTCACGAATGATAATCTGCAAAAGGGAAGTTGGAAGGTTGAACAGACTGCTTCAACGGATACAAATCATGTATAATATACAGTAAGTAAACATCAAAAGAAGAAGGAAACTCCAGAGGTGGAAATAACCTTGTTTATAAGCTTTGTATCGTCAACCATGGACAGGATGCAAGCAAGAACCTTACGAATAGCAATGTAAGCGGAATATTTAGTAACAATTCATGGCCAGCAACCAACAGGATCAGTATTACTTTTGACAGTCCCAAAAAGAAAGAAACTGATACATAGAGAATACAGACAAAAAGCTAACAGGAAACATGGAACAAAGAAAATTAGTTGCCGACATTCCTTGTTTGGTCTAGGGAGGAGAAAAAAAGATTTGACATTAAGATGGCACAATTCCACTGAAGATACTTACCAAACTGCCACATTGATCGTAGGCTATTTTTCCAACGTGACTCTTCATGCCTTTGATGATTTTTTTCCTTTCCTAAAACCAAGATATTCATAGCTCAGGTAACAATTAAAACAAAAATTCTCGGTATATGCTGAACACACATGGAAGAAAAAATCCCTCACAAATGGAGACAAACCTTTGCACTTCCATGCTTGACACAGAGGATCCCCAATTTTGATCCTGCCCTTGTATGGATCATCCTAACAAGAAGCGGGCCCGACAACTGTTGGATCACATCTGCGGCAGATGTCTTTAAGGAAACATGGTTCAGAAAAAAGAACAAAGAAGGATGGTTCAGAAAAAAGAAAAATCTTGGAGCAGATAAAATGCATCTTAAGAGGAAATTGATAAATTTGAAATAAAATCTAGTTTGCGAGGCTCATCAAGACCTTATCAGCAACGCTGAAGTATTCCAGTAATGCACTGTGTATAATAGAGTGGTCAACAATTCCTTTCTCCAGAATGGGTTGAATTACGGAGGCCATGTGCCGTTGAACTGAAGCTTTTTGTAGACCAAGCTTCGGAATAATATCTACCAACCTGATGAAAGAGAGAGGATCATAAATCAAAGCCGGAGCACGATGCATCACAAAATCCTAACAAAGATGCATGTCGTCAGGCATTTCAATAATTACCTGCTCTCTTTCGTTGAAACCAAATCCTTGAACAACTGAAGTTCAGTAGAATATAATTCTACCAATAGGCTTTGCTTCTGAGATGCATTAGCCAAATGAAATGCATGTTCAATAACTGCAAGACAGCAAATTTGATTAATTGGAAAGATATAGGTAGCAGCTAGCAAATTGAAATGGAATGTACAGTATTGGAGGTCAACTCAACCTAAACAACTTAAATGACAAGTAAATTGAAAGAGTCATAAAAGAAGCCATAGTAAAACAACGGATTGCATGAAATATGAAATACATACCAGCAGATCCAACCATATGTCTAAGAAGTGAGGCAACATGCCCATGAAGAGAGGAGATGAAGCCTTCCAACTGTATTTTAGAAGCTGGAAAGAGAAGTAAAGGGAAGAGTTAGAAGGAAAAAAAAAAAGACACAAACAAGTAGCTTGTTCTCCCTCTCTAACAGCCCAAAAGAGACAATCTGTTAATGACAATACTGTCCACAGAATACCAAAATCTCTAATGACTAGCAAGTATGAAGGACGGTAGTCGTTAATGCTGTTGGCACTATCATTTTTTCTTGGGCTCTCTTTTATCGGCCTCGCTCTTACCATTATCTAACATTTTCTTCACCAAATGAACTGCATAAACGTTGCAGGCAAGAGTGAGGAGGTGTGGCTTGAGCTCCTCAAAGACAGCATCTCTTTCAGCTTGTGTACAGAATTTAACACAAGTCTGAAATCAAAAGAAAGAATTAGTACAAAATCATGCACACAGAAATCCCACAATAGAATCAAACAAATAGATAAGAATTCACTGTACCTGCAAAACACGAGAAGAAACATGGGAACCAGCAATTTCAGGGATTGTTCCTGTCATCTTCTGCAGCGCTTGACTCACCAAACTTTTAACCAGAAAAAAAAATTAAGACTCATAAGTCACTTTTAACCAATTGGATTATAGTGAAAGCTCACGGAATATAAAAGTCACAAAGTTAATTCCATACGCAGATCGATCTTGTTTTGTAATATTTCGCCGCCTCAATTTCTCCCATAGTGAAGCGAGCTCCTAAAGTACACAAAAACCAATCAATTCTTGGTTAAACCTTACATACAATTCCAAACTGAGCATCTGGAATGTTCAGGTTCAATTCAATCCCACTTCAATCCATAAACTTCCATATACAAATTCACACTTACTTGTTCAAGTGTGTAATGTCTCTTTCTCTTCTTCTTCCTTGCCTCTGCCAATTCCTTAAAAACAAATGAAAGTTCTTTTACGTCAAACTCTTTTACCAAGTAGGGGGTGGTAATATCATAACATTGTGGACCTAAAGGTGGATTCCCTAATCTGAGGAACCATTTAGGCAATAACAGGTCTGTGTTGCCCTTAGAGTTTATAGCCTTGGCAGACAAGCCCGGGTAATCTTCGAAAAGTATAATCAAGAAGTTTATAGCCTTGGCAGACAAGCCCGGGTAATCTTCGAAAAGTATAATCAAAAAGGTGGCTGACCTAATTCACGTGAAAAGGAAGACATAGGGGATAGATACTCTAAGACAAATATCTTCTAGCAATTTAATATACCAAATGAGGGCAAAGACAGACTACCTATCATTGCATCTACAATATATTCCCTTCACGCAGCTAAAATAATCTTCTGTCACTTATCATAGATCAGAGCCATATGGCTTATTCCATGCTTTGGATACCATTCAGGAACAGATCCTCTAGACAACTCTAATCCCATAAATTTCAAAACATATAACCCAGACTCACATCAGCTAGTCAACAAAACATGCTACAAATTCTAGTTCGATGCAGTTAAATAACAATAAACTTCCATATATGAAAACCACCTATTGATTGGTAACTACCAGTCAATGTTGATGCTTCTATGTTATCTAACCAACATCTTGCTGAGACACTGGATTTTGGGGAGCAGTAAAGTGGATCAGTAGCTGCAGCTAGGTCTTTATTTTAACTTAAACTTTAGAATCGATAATCCTCAATTCGAGGTCAATAACTGTGTAATCAATTCATTTTCGCAAAGCCAAAAACATGATAAACGGATAAATTTAACAAACATAAACTATTCGCATAAACCCTAAAATTTCTGGTTTCACCCTTTGTTTGTGGTTTCATTCACCAATTCAGAAAATCAATAGACAAAGAGTGATAAAAATAGTAACCTTAGCTTGAAGACGAGCTTCTCTTTTAGTTTTAGGTTCTTTCTTTTCTTCAGCATAATCCGACTTGTTATCATATTGAGGTTTCTTACCACCTTTTGAGGATTTATCAAAAGTTTTCTTTAATCCATCGTCGTCACTAGATGATTTCGATTTAACAAAACTATGTTTCTTCGAAATGATTCCTTCCTTTTGAGAATCACCACTTCTTTTGCGTTTACTGCTTTTTTCTCCTTTAGCCGCCATTACAAACAAAACTCAAAGTTTTTTCTCACACTATGTGTTCAGTTTTAAGGGTTTTAGGTAAAACCTCGTTTTGAGACGGAAGAGAAAAGAGGGTGGTGGTGTATGTTAAAGCTACAAAGATAACATTAGGTCTAACCATGGGCCTTTTTTGACAAAAACTGGGCCTCTTAATAAATTAGGCCTTTTTCCACCGGGAGAAAAACCCTTAAGGGAAGAAAGACGTCACTCGTTCGATTTCATATTTTTTCTTTTCTTCAATGAAAGCTTCGAATCCGCATCTTTTACTCTATAACTTGTGTTTCCATCAATGAAGGTGTGTGATCATGTAAACAACTTCGTGTTCATCTTTTTTAAGTTGCATTTCATTTTGTTATATACTGATGTCAACTTAAATTTTGTTTCATGGCTATTACCTGCAACCTTAACTTTTGGTACGTAATTTTATACTGTGGTAGTTGCAGCTGAATGAACTCAAAATTTGATCTTAGACAATATGAAGTTGAAACCCTAATTAAGAATTAGTTATTGCAGCCCCTAATTTTGAGAGTATCCCAGGAACTAAGCTTCAATAATCTCAATGATCCTTAAAATCCACATCTTTGTTTGAATTTTCATAGGCAGTTTGAAAGTGCCCTGCGATTAGAATTTTTCTTCCATAGCCTAATTTTCAGCCTATTAGTTACCAAGATTTTGCATGTGACTCTTCTCCCTTGATTGTTTAGGATGTATACCGTGACTGGGGGTAGTTTAAATTTTTTGGCATTTACATTATGTTGCTGTTTACCATGATCATGTTCATGGTATTCTTCTTGGTGATTTTCTTTGGGCTGCTGCTACTTTCTCGAATACTCCACCTTGTCGTATTTTATCTAGTTTTTCCTTAAACTTTAATGCCTCATTGTGTTACCCTCGGCAATTATGAACATATGTGGCTATTAGGATGCATCATCCCAGCTAGAGGTTCCCATTACGAATCATCAGTAAGACAATATTTAGTGAGAAGAAGTATTATATAAATCAATGAATTAGCTTTTGCATCTCCACTTGTTCCTAGTAAAGGTTTTGTTTTGTTAGTCTGTTTCTGTTTTTTTTTTTTTTTTTTGCTTTCTGGAAACTATATTTCAAAATGTCATTTTTCTAAAAAGATTAACAAAAGTTAATACATGATTTTTGCTTTGTTCATTTTCAGGCATGTAATTTTAGATCTGTTGCACAGCAGAGAATTGATTCTACTGACAGATGCAGGAGAACTCACGCGAAGAGAGGTCCATTTCGGACTCCAACAAGTAAGTAGACTCCATTCCTTTAACGAATACGTAAACTCCCTTGAGAAGCAAAGAAGATATTGTACTGGAAAATCAATAGGGAAAAGAACAGTCTAAGCACATATGGGACGTAAAGGGAATCCGATTGCAGTAAGACTTGATGTAAATCGTAAGTCAGATTCAAGTTGGTTCAGTGATTATTACTACGGGAAATTAGTGTATCAAGATGTCAATCTGAGATCCTATTTCGGTTCGATACGTCCACCTACGAAAAAGACCTTTGGCTTTCGTCTCGGAAAGTGTATTATTCAACATTTTCCCAAAGTAACAGTCGTTCATAACTTTCTTCCACATCGTCCAAAGACGCTAGATCGCAAATCCACCTCGAAGGGTCAGTGGTGGGCATTTGGGAAGGTCAATTCAATCGGGCACAGTGATGCAGAAAGACACGAAGTAAGGGATGCAGGGAAAAGAGTCAAGTCAGTCGGCACCAACAACCAGAAAAAGAAGCCGGGTAATGGATACCATGACCAATCAAACCCTTTGAGAGAACTTCGAGTCAGCGGGGCCCTAAGACCACATGCCGGGAATGACATAGCCTTCCTGAGGGATGACTCCTTCAAAAAAACAAAGTGCTTCAAGTTTTTTTTCCCAGATTAGTCCAGCTCCTACGGTAATCTACTTCAGAGGGTCCCTGCTGTACGCCCTTCCTTGAATTATTTGGTGATGCATGACTTACTGAATGCAAAGAAGAGAATGCATTTCGATCCCGTCATAGCTCTCAATCATTTCATGACACGAAGCGCAGCTGAACCATCTACACTTGAGGGATCAGAAGGAGGGAACTTAGATCAAAGAATACGTTCTCGCATCGCTTTTTTGGTAGACAACTCGAGCAGCAAGTCCATGACCGAAGAAAAGTTGACCCACTTCATTCGCCAGGCTAATGATCTTCGTTTCGCAGGAACAAGAAAAAACAGTATCTCACTCTTCCCATTCTTTGGTGCTACCTTTTTCTTTCTAAGGGATGGTGTGTATAAGAAGCATTTGATTGAGGATTCTCGGGAACAACTCCCAGGTCAATTAAGAACCAAATGTTGGAACCTCTTGGGTAAAGAGGTGGAGTTGGTAGACAAATTTGTAGAACAGGGTGAGGTAGGAGAATTGCTCAAGGGAATAGAGATGATGACAGAGATCGTCCTAAGAAACAGAAGAATTCCTTACGGGTTCAACTCTTATTTGAATGAAGTGGAGAAGATGCGATCTTTTGTGTCTGATAGAACTAAGGCTCATACCTTGATTGAGTCGGTAAAGATCAAATCTGTTTATCAAAGTGCTTCTCTGATTGCCCAAGACATATCTTTTCAAATGATGAACAGAAAAAGAACATTCCGCTCCATCTTTGGTCAAATAGTGAAGGAAATTCCCTTAGTCATGCCAAAAGGGGTAGATGGGATTCGTGTTTGTGTTTCAGGTCGATTAAGAGGTGCAGAAATAGCTAGAAGTGAATGTGGGAAGTACGGAAAGACATCTTGTAATGTAATTAACCAGAAAATCGATTATGCTTTATCAGAAGTTTCTACTCGTTACGGAATCTTAGGTGTCAAAGTGTGGATCTCGTATAGCCAAAGGAAGTAAGAAAGGGGTCATTCCGAAGTCTTACAGTAGCTATATTTTGATTGGGCTGTCATTCCGCAAGGCGCAAGTGAAGGCGTCCCACATATGGGACGAAAAAGAAATACAGTTTCGGTCAGACTGAATCCGTACCTTAGTAAAGATAATAATCTATCTTGGCGTCCTCTCTTTTTTTGTCTATTTTAGTTAATAATAGTGAGATTTAGTAGAGTTTTGGTGGTTGCGGTGCTCCTGCTCGTTTCCAGAAAATTTCCCATTAAGGTTTGCAGTTCTCTTCTTCTGTTTTCTGCCATGTGTTTTATTCTCTTGGCATTACAGAAATTACTTCCATCAGCGATTTTAATTATAGCTTGTTTGGATAATGGCTAGTGTTTTATTATTTTTCCTTTGTTGGTTGTTACTAGCTATTACTTCTTCTTGATAATGTCATTGGGGTTTTGAATTTAATAGCGGTTGCTTGGGCTTTGTATGCTGTTCAGTGGAAGAAAAAACAAAAAAAACGTGATTTATGGGTAATTGAAATAACTTTTGTAGTATCTCAGTAGGTTGATTTGTGATTGATACTGTTGTTATTATGTGTATTGGATAATGTACTTCCCATTTTATTAGGTATTTAAACATACAGGTAATTAGTTTGTTAATAACCTGTGAAGAATCCCTCTCTGTCTGTAATTTAAAAATAAAATTAGGAACCATGAAAGGATGTCTGTCTCTATTAGCAATACTAAACCTTCTGCTGCAAATAATAAAAGTACAGTTCTGCAACTTGCTTATGAATGTAGGTTAGAGTGAAAGGAACAACAATGAAGATCTTAATACTTCACTCTGTATATTTGAGGTATACAGAGTGAAAGGAACAACAATGAAGATCTTAATACTTCACTCTGTATATTTGAGGTATACAGAGTGAAAATGGCATCCTTCTTGTTGGGAATCAGATCTTAATATCAAGTGATGGCACATCAAGAGGCAACCTGGGGATGGCTGCAGCTGCTACATTGGCAGGTCGTCAATAGGTGTTATTTTAGGTGTAATCACTGGTTAAGGTATTTGCATTAATGATTTTGCCGAAGTGATGGCAATCATTGTAGGCATTAGAATGAACTTGTGAAAATGCTGATACTAATTTGTAAATTATGTCAGAATTTTGGGGTGCCATCCAAGTATTTTAACAAAGCTCCTTGCCTACGTCTAGCCAGATGGAGAATGAACCAAAGCAGATACGTGGGTAGTTTATTTGAAGCTTTTGTTAGAGAGGTTTGCTTTTTGCAGTTCAACTTGCTAGTGGATCATCATCTTTCTTGATTAGGTTTGAGTCTCCAGAAATCTTACACTGCATGCTTGCTTGAGTATGCAAGCTTTTTATGTTTTAGCTAGTACTAGGTATCACCCCGGCCGTAGGCCGGGGCTCAACCTTTTTGTGATAGCCGGTTGTTATTAGATTCTTTGTCAAGTTTTGTGCCATTCGGCATATTAAGTATGTTCTTGCTTAAACAGTCGTAATGACAGACAGTTAATCCTAGCACTTGCATGCATTAGGTTTGGATCATGTATATTGTGCTCATCGTTTTAGTTAATTTTTCGCTCATAAATATTATTGTGCGAGGATGAGAAGTTTGTGGCAGTAAGTTTTATTCTGACCCGTTATTATAACGTGATCATTGTCAGTTGGCATGCATCACCGAAGCTTCCTACTATATGTCATGGCCGTGATATGTAATCCAAAATGCTCAATTTGATAGTCCCCATGCCTCTGTTCCCTGCAATCTATACAAATGGTGTTGTTATCTCGAATGTTTTCACCATAAGTCAACCACCCTCATCATGTGGTTTATCTGAAAAGTGCCGCGGTTGGGCAGCATTAGATTAGGCCATCAACGATCAACAGCTTTTGTCCACCCCCATGTGTCGTAACTCGTCACTGTGCTTATTGTCTGCTCCTTGCTGCAGTAGTTTTCACAGTATGAATTGCAGTATAATTTTTTTTAGTTTTATGGTTAGCCGGAGCATATGGACCCTGCAGATTAAGTGTTTAAGTGTTAAATGTATTTGGGCGAGGCATAACCTTAACCATCCAACCTAGAGGAATTCATTATCACAGTGTTTCAGTTGATTAATCTTATACCCACTTAATGGATCTTTATCAACCGGTTATAATGAATTTATTTCTTTGTTTCTCAAAAATGTTTTCTTCAGTTTTCCGGCCTTTGATCTTAGTGACCGAGTTATTAAGATATCAAATTTGAGAGTAATTGTTAACTAAATTTATGAGACCGTTAACATCTACGATGATCTTAGTGTCTGGAGTCTTTAAGGTATGGAATTGGAGAGTAGTTTTAGTAATTAGGTTATGAGACCATCAAAAAGGTATGAAATTCCCAGGTAATTTTGACAGCTTAAGCTCTCCACAAAAACCAATATGGTAAGAGTTTTTGGATATACATAGTTAATGGATGGATTCAAGAAAGTTCCCAAATATTAAAGCTAGGAGAGGTTAGGATAGCATTTATTCAAAGTTTCAAACACCTTGTCGACAAAAGTTATACATATGCAACTCAAATAAAGAAACATCATTATTAACTTTCGTATTGCATTACTTTATCATAAAAGAAATGATAACTATCTAAATCTATTTTACCACAAACTCCGAAATTTAGATATTTTTTGCCTTAACCAATCTGCTTCAAGACCCCAAGAAGGAGACTCAGCAGGATTAAGTTGTCCTGGTGCTTGCCACATCCTTTAGGCCATTACTTTAAAACCCCTTTTCCACCCAATGACCCAAGTCCTTCAAGCATCACTTGGATGTGATTCATTGAACATGGCAAGTAAACCACTTGGAGAACTCACCGTGGTAGCCATGGCTATTCGGTTTAAATATTATGATCCTCTAATTTTTAGAACTGTGATGATGGAATTTTTTGATTTCTCGGGGAACCATGCCAAAGCCTCTGTTGACAAACATACTAAACTTATGTACGAAACACAATATCAAACTATCAAAACCCTGAATAAGAGTACCATAAGTGATCACATTAGAATTACAATTCCACTTCATTATCATCCTCTCCAATTGTAGAGCATGGATGACTCCCCATCATTGCCAAGGCCACATTAAGAGTATTAGTGAATAATTAGTGAATAACAACGTTAGAATACCTTGCCCAATCATTTTCCCAAACATTATAAGTGCAAGACTTTGTTCTAGCATACAAACCCTACATTAGGATCGTAAGTCCATAACCCATCTTCAAAACTCGACCAAATTAATAAAAATCAATTCACATCAATAACACATTAGAATACTCATAATGTTAAGTTAGGTTAGCTTATAATGTTTACCTTTATTACGAGACCTTGACAACAACATCGGATACCGGAATTAATAATGAATTTAGCTTATAACCCTGAATACTCTTAATATCACGTCGGATACCGGCAGTAGCTAGCATTGATCCTAATCGAAAATCATTGGGAGGTGAATATGTTTTCAGAGATGATATTTCAATTGCAGAGAGAAGAAGAATAATGCGAAAAAGTATAAAAGAAGATAAAAGTAATAATGTTAGTTTGAAATTTTGAATCGAGATATTTTTAGCTATATGTATATCGACGAGAAGGCCCAAAATTTGTCAACTGTTTGTTATTGTCATGTCAAAGTGAGGGTTAGTTGGGCTAAGGCATAATTTCTACCGTCAAAAATTTGGGACAATCTCAACCGTTCTTTGACCTAGATACATACACACCACCTTTCCTTAGAACATTGATTATTCTGTAACTTGTGTTCATTTCGGAGTGTCTTCTTTGTTCGCAGAGATGGACCATATATGGTTTTTAAATTGTTGATACAGTAATTATATTGTACGAGGTACATGGTTGTGTTGAAATTATCTGAAAACTTATGAATGAAAAAAAAAATCGAGCATGTTTGTTTTTTGCTGACTCGGGGCCTGGATCTGACTCGGCCGGAGCCAGGTATCAGGCCATTTTTTTAAGTCAGATCTGACTCGTGACCTGAGTCAGACCTAACCCCGTTTGAGTCGGGTAATAAAATACCCCTGACTCATGGGAACAAACCACTTACTCATATTTTAAGTCAGATGAGTCAGGTTTGACTAAAAAAACAAACATATTGAGTCAGATCCAGATGAGTCAGCTAATTTTATTCAGGGCGGGGCCTGCTGTTAAGCCAGTCAAAGTTGCGCTTGAGGCCACGAAATGGAGGAGGCCAAATTTTTTTGAAAATTCCCTCCCTAACTAATATTATGTTTATTACTATAGATAAATCGTGTCGTAACGGCACTCGTTGTAATATTTATCTAATAACATGGTGAAGCCTGAACGCAATTGTTGGTGAAAAAATGCTTACCCCAACACTCCTCGAGATATGTGTAAGATGATTGAATCTCCGTCGTTGCTTTATTTCTCCAGAAATTGTAGATGAAAGTTGAGGGGGTACCTGCAAAGACACTACGATGCTTAAGTCAGAGAGAGCTCTAGACAAGTTTTTTAGAGGAGAAAAGTAATTGTGATTGTGTCCCTTTTGAGTTGGATTTCAGCCTCTATTTATAAGCAGAAAACAAACCTAATTGTTATGATTTGTATTTATCTCAAATAACCACCAAGATTTACCTTTATCTTATGAGATTTTTAGTTATCTTGAATAACCACTTAGATTTGTTCTTATCTCCCCAATATTTGTATATATCCTGGAAGATTCATGTTTATCTTCATCATATTTGTGCACATCTTGAAAGATCCATGTCTATCTTGTCAAGATTTGCATTTATCCAAGATGATCTATATCTATCTTTATAGATCTGGATATATCTTGAGAGATTCAAATCTATCTTCCCCAGATTCATAATTATCTCTAAAGATCTATATTTATCTCTTGAGATTTGTATTTATCTTAACTTGGTTTCCATAATAAACCATTGGGGCCTCCACAATAAGCCCAACTAGGCTTCCATAATAAGCCAGAGCTGGTTTCTTTAATAAACCACCGGGCATCCTTAATAAGTCCGATTGGGCTTCTTTAATAAGCCAGATTTGGTTTCTTTAATAAACCACCAGGTTTCCTTAATAAACCCAGTTGGGCTTCTTTAATAAGCCAGTTTTGGTTTCTTTAATAAACCACCGGGTTTCCTTAATAAACCCAGTTGGATTTCCTTAATAAGCCAGTTTTGGTTTCTTTAATAAACCACCAGGTTTCCTTAATATACCTGGTTGGGCTTCCTTAATAAGCCAGGTTTCTTTAATAAACCACCGGGTTTCCTTAATAAACCCAGTTGGGCTTCCTTAATAAGCCAGTTTTGGTTTTTTTAATAAACCATCGGGTTTCCTTAATAAACCCGGTTGGGCTTCCTTAATAAGCCAGTTTTGATAACGGAACACATCGTGCACCTAGCACGTGCACTCTATTTTGTGGGTACAAACATCGCCCCCTCTTAATATTCAACTTGTTGATGGGTTAAGAAAGATATTATTTGCCTTGTATCGAGATACTAAAGATACCCATAGGTCTGAGTAGCTTGCAAGCACATACAATTAATTACTTCAAAGTATCCCTTCGTTAGCATGGAAATGCCGCGTGCTTGAGACTTAAATCGGAATTTATGATGGCACCAAACTCATTATACAGATTTGTTATGGTGTATCCATGGACCATTCCATTTACCTTGTGTCTACGAACAATGTATGGGATCCCCTGTGTCTATGAACAATGTATGTACGGAAATCTATGGTCTATAGGTTGACCATCTCTAGATTATTTTGATACATTTGCTTTTTTTCTCGCTCATTTCTTATTCTTGAAGTACTTTTATCAACTTTGTATTTGTTTTTCTCTTTATTAGAAAAATATTGCAAGTATTTCCTTAATAAATACATGCAAAAAGTGTTCCCAATTATGAATATAACCTTGATTTATAACATTAAAATTGATGAGGACTTACCTCCATAGGTGTTGGTAGGTTCTTGAACAGGATGTCCCCGCCTATTGTTCGACTTATGAAACATGTTGATTTTGATTGCAGGCTAGGTGACATTTTAGCCGCCCCCATGATCTGCAAAGTTATTGCCAAATGTCATAGACGCCCCCAAGCGTGAGTTGTCATTGTTGTTGTAAAGTGTGGTTCTCCCCATCGTTTGCAAGGATATGACAAAGACGCCCCCAACTGTGGTAACCTGCAATAAATTTGCTCACGTGCTAGGAGAGACTTTTTTCCATGTAGTGGACTTATGATGCTCGAGAGCTAGTCGAGTCTTGAGTGAAATGTAGTGTGCTTGCGACTGTGGCAAGGCTTTTCGCTCGCAACGTGCTGCTAGGGAAGGCTGGAATTTTGCTGGTGTTGAGGATGAGTCTTTGGACAAACATCAGGCATTGGGATCGTGGTCGAGACGAGGCTTTGTGCTTGCATCGATGCAAGTCTTTATACTCGCGTGCAAGGCGAGAGTTTATGCTCGCGATAAAAGCAAGACTTAAGTGTTCTCTTACAAGGTGAGGCTTTAGGTGCTTGAGATGTGACGCAAGGATAAATATTCAAGGGTCTCAAATATGCAATACCTTCAATGGATCATGTCGTTGATGAACCCCAGGCGACAACTTCAACGAACCTTGAACTCAATCATGTTACTATTCAGGAACCTCAAACTCGATCATGTTGCTTCTCCAACTACACATGGAAGTTTTTAAAACACAAGAATTTTTGCCTCCATGTTGTAGGTCTTCAAAAGGCGATTCGAACGAGCCAAAAATCACTCAATTCGGACTTAAAACGAAGAAGTTATCGACGAAACAAGATTTCATGAAGCGCGCGAGCAGTCGCAGATGTGGTATGATAGCTGACTGGGAACTGGTGTCTGGATCAACATGATTACGTGGCACACACATAATAGGATGATTCGCTGACGTGGTACCCGAATGACGCTGACGTGGCAGCTATGCTGATTGGATCTAGCTCTTGATATTGAAATGTGTCGATGTATTAGATGTTGAACGGATGGTTGAAGATGACGTGGCAACTGGTTAGACCCGTAGCGTCTGGACCAGCTTCTTGAGTGGTTGTCTTTGTTGTGATCATCTCTGTGTCTACGCATTTCATGTCTCTTATGACTTGGTTCTGGTCGCTTATCTTGCTCGATCGTGCTATATCGGTCATCTTCGAGTTTGCAACGATCATAATAGCTATCATTATTGTGATTACGACTGTGATGGTGTTTGTTTCTTGCCCCTTTATATCTTCTTCCATCATCTAGACCAGTCCATCGTTCGTCAAGAATTTCTTCCCTTTCACGCAAGTTGTCACGTTCTTGTTGAGTACGACGATTCGATCTATCACTTTCAGAAATTAAGGCAGCAGCATCTCCAAGTTCCTTCCTTTTCTCCAATGCGATTTTGGGTCGCTTGTTTTTTCTTTTCTAACTCTCGGTAACTCTCTCGAAGCGCCAAATCGATTGGCGTCACTTGTGGATTATTAACTTATACGTTGCGTGGGGATGGCATACTCCCCTACCCGTCACGGTTTCAAGATGAATATTGTTTGTACCCCCATTAAAATGGTGCACGTGCATACCACACAAGCTATTGCATAACGGTTAAATACGGTTTATTGGAGAAACCCGTTTTGGTTTATCATAGAAAACCGTCGGTTTATTAAGGAAACCCTTCGGTTTATTAAAAAAACCCATATGGCTTATTATAGAAGCCCATCTGGCTTATTGAGGAAGCCCAACCGGACTTATTAAGGAAGTCCGGTGGTTTATTAAGGAAACCAACTCTGGCTTATTGAGGAAGCCCAGCCGGACTTATTAAGGAAGCCCGGTGGTTTATTAAGGAAACCAACTATGGCTTAGTGAGAAAGCCCAATCGGACTTATTATGGAAATCGGACTTATTATGGAAACCCCCAGGTTTATTGAGGAAACCCAATGGTTTACATGGCTTATCATTTTCCCGTGTAAAGATTTAAGAAAGGTTTCTATTATCTTTTAAATGGATTAGTTTAATGAGGGGTGTATTGTGGGATTTCCTGCCAACTACATATTCGGGCGCTAGAAACAGTGGACTGAAGAAAGAAAGAAGGCAATAAGAATCATTCAAATCAAGAAAATGAAAGAAAAAGAACCCATGGTTGGTGTATTATGGAAACCCCTAGTTTGGTTTATTGATGTGGATAAAGGAAACCCACATGGTTTATTATAGAAGATTTAAACAAAGCTTGTCCCCAAAGAGGGAATGAAAGAATATCATCTTGGGTTTGGTTTATAAACCATGTACCCAAAGAAACCACAAATTTTGGAAGATCGCTAGAAGATATGGGTTGTTGGTATATCTTGCGACAACAGGAACTTGTTATATTTTCAAGCACATATTGTCGTGGTGATAAAAAAGTACCAATCGAATCAAGAATGAAAATTCAAAAAGATCCAGGAAGAGTAGAAAGGTGGAATGCCCAAATAAGTCATTATAAACTCCAATATGAAATATTATCTTCAACCAAGTCATGGTAGTGATACTTTTTAAGAATTCCTTTGAGGAAGATGGACATAGGTATAAGGGATAAGAGGCTGCAAAACAACCGGTTGTTGTTAAGACCGGATGGGAGGAGCTAATACGCCTCCTTCGAAGGGGCAACCTGGGAGGTGATAAGGGCGGCACCCTCCATTAGGGGAGCCGATAAGTGCCAAAGACGCAAATGTCACGAGGCTTTGTTTCCGCAAGGAAACTTAGGCTTGTCATATTTGTGCAATGATCCCGCAGAGGCAATAATACTAACGCGAGGGTAAGACGAGATCAATGGGTCCTCTGCACGCAAGTGTAAAGACGCCCCGGCGATTTTCGCAAGACGGCAATGTCATGGGGCTTTTCTTTCGCAAGAGATTTAGCATATTGTCGCAAAGCCAAATATCCTTGCAGGCAAGAATACTTGAATAATGATAAGACAAGGTCAATGGGTTTTTACATGCAAGGGGAGGACGTCCTGCGATCTTGTCGCAATAAAGGTGGCAGAGTGAGACCTTTAATTAGGAAGGTCAAACTTAGAAGACCATCAAACATGATAAGACAAGGTCAATGGGTCATTACATGAAAATGTAAGGCGGCTGCGATCTTGTCGCAATGAAAAGAGATAAAATGGAATTCCTAATTGAGGCGATTTTACTTAACAAAATATGATGTGAAGCTAACATGCTCGTGAAGTTATGGTCAAAAATCCTAAATAAGAGGAAAATGAGAAAGCAAGGGGATTACTCGATCAACGACTTAATCCTTACAAACAAAAAGAAGTTTTGACAAATTACAAAAGAAAGTTTCAATTCTCACATCAATATTATCAATGAGAAGATGGTTAAGATCTTTCACCGCCTTTATCACTTACCTTCACCGGTCAATGGATGCTCAAATATTTTCAAAGACCTTCATTCTCGCCGATTGGTGGATTTTCATCGTAAATTTTTCAATGATCTTTGTTAATAACTTTGCGATATCTTCGCCGCTTTCATAGTCATAATCACCGGTCAGAGAATCGGGGACTTCATCATCACTTACTTCCAAAGGATCAACATGAATAGGATCAAGGGACTTAGACAATAAAATCTCATTCACAAGGACTTGACTTTGAGGGGGAATTGACAACGCTTTTGACGATTCTTACTATCTATGTCTTTACAAAGAAGACATATAATCCAATCTTCGTTCGCACGGTCGCGAGAACGAGCAAGAGAAGCAGTAACCCATTTTCTTTGCGAATCTTAGAGTAACTATTACGAGGGTGAGATAGTAGAGCGAAGTTTCTTCTCGGAATCTGCAAAACAAGTGCACAAGATTAAAGATAATTAAAGATTTTTAGAATAATTAATGGATTAAGATAGTCAAATAATATGACTACCTTCCTTCCGAGAAGTAAGATGCTGTGAATTAAAGCCGCAAAATTATTCCCCAAACAGTCCATGGCATCATCAAATGTATCTCCAACTAGGCCTTTCAATTGAGCTCGCAAGCTCTTTTCATTCAAACAAGTATAGAATTTCGGTCACAAGAGTAGAGTTGGATTTTTCTAATTTGGAACATTGATCTTTGAATTGGTTTGCTTTTAGACTTAAGGTTATTCTCGCTTACTGAATAAGTTTATCTCTCTTGCTACAGTAATTTCTTCAAGTTGCTCTTTCAAAGAAGATCCTTTTCCCGAGAAAGGGTCTCATTCTCATACGATAAAGTTTCCAACCCCAAATTAGCCTTAGTCAAAGAATAAGAAAGGCGTAGACAAGTCTTTACTTAATGAGTCTTGCCGCTGAACTAAATCCAAGTTTTCTCTAGACAAATTATCTATTTGATCAACGGCATATGTATGAAGATTATTTAAGAAGTTATATTGCTCCATCCAAGCATCTCTTTCAACTCGAACCTCTTCAACAAGTTGATTTGATATCTCCATTATTCCGGTTTAAAAGCTTAAAGCTAACAAAAGTTTAAGTTGTAAAAAAAAAAAGAAAAAAAGAAGAGAACTTAAGGGGGAAGAAGCATACCTTTTAACTCTTCATTCTTCTTGCGAAGATTATCACGATCTAGTGAGAGGTTGTGAAATTTTTTGATTTTCAAGATGGAGATTATTACATTTAAACTCATAGCTTGAAGATCATTTTTCAAACTTATTAAGAAAGCCTAGTTTGGTTTATCGTGGAAACCAATGGCTTATTATGGAGGCCCGGTCTAGCTTATTATAATCCCAAAAGACTTATTATGGAAGTCATTTTGAGATAGACACAAATTTTGGAAGATAGATATGGATCTTCCAAGATAGTTGATATCTTTTAAAAATCTTGAGAAAGATATCGTGGAAACCAATGGATCTTAATCCCAAAAGACTTATTAGAAGTCATTTTGAGATACAAATTTTGGAAGATAGATATGGATCTTCCAAGATGATACAAATCTTGAGAGGATGGATCTTTCAAGATAGATACAAACACAAATCTTGGGAAGATATACAAGGATATTCCAAGATAGACACTAATCTTAGGAAGATAGACACGGATCTTCCAAGATAAACACAAATATGGAGAAGATAGATACAAATATTAAAGGATAAGTACAAATCCAGGTGGTTATTTGTATAACTACTAATCTAGGGTTATTATGGAACTAGATTAGGGTTTTTTGCCTATAAATAGAGGCCAAAAATCCAACTCAAAGGACATGGAATTTCAGGTTTGCTAACCAGAATTATTGTGTTCATCATATCAATAAAATCTCTCCCTATGGGTTTCCATCCGTGGATGTAGGCACAACTTGCCGAACCACGTTAAATTCTTTGTCTCTTTTATTTTTCTTCAATTTATTTCATAACCCTAAATTTCGCACATCATCATCAAATCAATCGTGTTTTGTGCCTAAAAGTAATTTTTAGGTACAAACAAATACCCTGAGTGTTTGGGTGCTGATTTCGAACTTCTCCCTGACGAATGGGGGTTTCTCTATTAGTTTGAGGAAGTGTTATACGTACCCAAGCATTGTTTACCCTGAAACTTGGACAAGTTCTCAAAGAATGACCACCTGACGCGGTTGATGAAACCGATGTTTCTGCTCCGTCTTGATAAGTCTGGATGATAGCGCTCTGTATTGTTCAATTGATGACGCCTTGAGTTGGACGATTTACGGTAAGCGCATCTTCGTTCCTTCTATGTTGATTTGCTCGCAAAGATTCCATGTGATTTCTTTTGTTTTGCTGCTTTTCGTAACACTGACTTTATGAAAGAAAAATGTTCTTGTTTCAACATTCTCTATAACACTTGATTGTCTATTGCTATTTCTAGACAGATATGTAACACCGGATTAACTGTTGATGTTTTTGGACGGATCTGTAACACTTCTGCAACTGTTGTTGTCTCTGGACGGATCCGTAACACTTACCCAATTGTTCCTGTTCTGTACAGATCTGTAACACCTTGTTAATCTGTAGCTGTTTTTAGACTAATCAGTAACACTTCCTTCAACTGTAGCTGTTTTTGGACAGATATGTAACACTTGGATAACTGTTGTTGTGACTTTTCTGCAACGCTTTGGGATCTGTTTCAGAAACTTCTCTTCCGAAAAATCTTAGAAAAACATCTTCTTTCGCAAGGGAAGCACGATCTTTTTGCTCGTAACTCCCCTTAGTCGGCGCCAAAAGATGTTGGTGCAAAAATGCTTACCCCAACACTCCTCGAGATGTGTGTAAGATGATTGAATATCCGACGTTGCTTTATTTCTACAGAAATTGTAAATGAAAGTTGAGGGGTACCTGCAAAGACACTCCGATGCTTAAGTCAGAGAGAGCTCTAGACAAGTTTTTTAGAGGAGAAAAATAACTGTGATTGTGTCCCTTTTGAGTTGGATTTCAGCCTCTATTTATAGGCAGAAAACAAATCTAATTGTTATGATTTGTAGTTATCTCAAATAACCACCAAGATTTACCTTTATCTTATGAGATTTGTAGTTATCTTGGATAACCACTTAGATTTGTACTTATCTCTCCAATATTTGTATATATCCTGGAAGATTCATGTTTATCTTCATCATATTTGTGCACATCTTGAAATATCCATGTCTATCTTGTCAAGATTTGCATTTATCCAAGAAGATCTATATCTATATTTATAGATCTGGATATATCTTGAGAGATTCAAATCTATCTTCCCCAGATTCATAATTATCTCAAAAGATCTATATTTATCTCTTGAGATTTGTATTTATCTTAAATTGGTTTCCATAATAAACCATTGGGCCTCCACAATAAGCCCAACTAGGCTTCCATAATAAGCCAGAGCTGGTTTCTTTAATAAACCACCGGGCATCCTTAATAAGTCCGATTGGGCTTCTTTAATAAGCCAGATTCTTTGATAAACCACCGGGTTTCCTTAATAAACCCACTTGGGCTTCTTTAATGAGCCAGTTTTGGTTTCTTTAATAAACCACTGGGTTTCCTTAATAAATCCAGTTGGGCTTCCTTAATAAGCCAGTTTTGGTTTCTTTCATAAACCACCAGGTTTCCTTAAAAAACTCGGTTGGGCTTCCTTAATAAGCCAGTTTTGATAACGGAACACATCGTGCACCTAGCACGTGCACCCTATTTTGTGGGTACAAACAACAATCAAAATCACCTATAACATCTTGATCTGATAATATTTAACAAAAAAGAGAAAATGGGTAATATAACATGTAGTTATGTAATTATATTATTGGTTCAAGTGGCAGTATAGTTGGCTACTAATTATCCCTTGGTTAGGTTGAATCTCACATACTTGTTATTAGTTATTAATAATCTTTTTAGGATCAATTTAGATGGTTTGTATATGTGTATTCCATTACCCATGCATCCGCTTCTGAAAAGACGAGGGTACCCAAATATACCTCAATCTAAAACTTTTCCACCTATAAGTCATTTCTCCGAAAGTGATTGTCTACGGACTGAGTCGAGACAATACAGCTAATCGATTCACACTTCGTCGGATGGAGCCGATGGAGATCCGAACGGCTCTGGGGAGGAGCGGTTTTGGAGCGATCTGGTGTTGCACGGAGCATCAAGAGATGATGTATAGTGATGGAGCGACCGTAGGATGGCCGGGAGAGACGGGATTTGGACTCGTGGTGGACTGCAGTGATCGGGGTCACGGGTCGTCCAGCTCAAGCCCAAGTCTTGTAGATGAGTTGCTACTTGTTGGGTTGCAACCGTTGCGCACGCGGGCTTTGGCTTTACGCTCCCATAGATGCTCGACTCCAATTCTTCGCTCTTTGGCCTCGAGGATAATATCGATTTCTAAGCGCAAAAGATGAGTAAAATGCCAATAAAAAGGTGTATAAATATGCACTATTTGGCACTCATCACTAATCGATTCACACTTCGTGTGATCGTCTATGGATACGAGATCGAGACAATACAGCAACGAAGTATGATTACTTGATAATAGGTTCGGACTTAACCAAACACTATATGATTGCTATCAAGTAATTAGGAATTAACTTTATGTATTTTACTTCTAATTATAATAAAAACAATTATAATTGCGGAAATAGAAAAGTAAAAGACACGGCAAGATTTTGTTAACGAGGAAACCGCAAATGCAGAAAAACCCCGGGACCTTGTCCAGAATTGAATACTCTCAGGATTAAGCCGTTATACAAAATCTAAACCAACTTTGTATAGTTGAGACCAAGCAACTAAACCTATAGTTCACTTAGTTCCGTCTGTATCCTTGCGCCTCCAACTTGCAATAAGTCACGCACTTGGAACAATTCCTTTGGTTCGTATTCCAAACAATAAAGGAACAACAAATCTGTTCGGTAACAACTCTTTTCAAACAATGTGATATGAGTTTGACAAAAGTCTCTTTCGTTTATCCCAATAAACTCCTTTGTCGGGTTCTTATATCAATCTATTCAACAACTACCAAAGTAATTGTTTAGACTATGCAATCAATATTATGAATCACAAAGAAATATATTGATGCCGATCAACACAACTAATCAATCCAATCTATCAAAAGATAAACCGATTATAGTTAGATCCCCAGTCGATCAAGTTTTGTGCACACCAAAGATTATGAACTCAAATAAGAAATCTTCTTTGTCTTCAAATCTTCTTAGATCTTCAATAAACACCTGCACACAATCATCAACTTGAATCTCTTGTGATCAATCACACATAGAACAGAGTTTGTTAATAATGGATTATCACAAGACGTCTTTAGATCTACAAACAGTCTAAAGATCCTCGTCGATACTTCGATCTAGTTTGAGTGAATCTTATATCAGAAGAGAAGATTCTCAAGCATAAACAAACTAGGTGCAATCAAAGTTCAACAACCGTTAGTCAATCAAATCAATCGAAAACTAATAATAAACTGCAATTATCTAGTTTCCCACCAATGGTACTCGTAGAGCTTCCCAATCCCAAAGATATCTTTAAAACGAGCGGTCGTAAGAGATTTTGCCTAATTAGGGTACTTTCCTCTCCGAATAGACGGCTCCACCAGTAACAACACAACAAGGTAGTTTTGCTGGCTCTGAGGATTAGTTTGCTCGAAATGCAAACTTCAATATTTATAGACCAAGGAAGTTTGGACACCAAGGAATTTCCAAAACCGAATATTCTCAAAGATATGCAATAAACCCAAAATTGGTTTTCATAATTCCTGGAAATGCTCTGCCCAAATATTGACTGAAATCTTGATGAGTGCCAAATAGTGCATATTTATACACCTTTTTATTGGCATTTTACTCATCTTTTGTGCTTAGAAATCAGATATTATCCCAGATTCTGTGTTTTCTTTGTTTTCAAGAATAAATATTTGTATTAATTAATTTTGTGTTTTTAGGCAATAAATAAAGTTCGGAGAAACTGAGGAGCCAAAGAGCGAAGAATTGGAGTCGAGTATCTATGGAGCAGATAGCCAAAGCCCGCGCGCGAATCAGTTGCAACTCATCTCAAGACATGGGCTTGAGCTAGACCCAACCCGCGACCCGGATCCGAGCCCGTCCACTCCAAGCCGTCGAGATTTCTATCTTCTACATCCAACGGTCGCTGCCTCCACTCGCATCGTCGAAGTTCGCTGCTCCCGTGCAACACCGAGATCACTCCAAGTCTCCCTCACCGTTCGGATCTCGTCTCGTTGCATCCAACGCTCGCTGAGGCCTTCTCATCACTCCTTCGATGCACCTGCTCAACACTGAAGACCTCTATACCTATACCCATTCGAGAAACCTCATTTCTCTTCTCCATTTCTCTTTCTTCTCCATACCGCCATCAGAGAAACCAGAGCAGAGTTCGCTTATTCTTTTCTTCTCCCATACCGTCCGCAAAATCACCACCTCACCACCTCCATCATCACCTCTCTGCCGGCGCCAACAACTCGTCGGCAACACCATCTCTCGCATCCGCACCTCCTCTCTAGGTCTAGGTTTTCTCTCACTTAGCTTCTCCAACCCTAGAAGCTAACTTAGAGAAAACTAGAACTAGGGTATTCAACCAACAACCTTGACATGGAGTTAGAAGACGATTTGACAAAGGAGACCACGATTGAGCATGGGTGAGAGTGAATTGCATTTACTTTTCAATTTAAAATGAATTAGGGTTTGGGTATTTGGGCATGTATAAATAGGAGTGATTTGTGTTTGAAGAACCTCAGGCCTGGGTTAGCCGGAAGCGAGCAATTTTAGGTTAATTTTTGTCTTAGTTATGTTCTAAATCGAATACTAGGGTTTAGATGAAACCCTAATTTATAAACTGTGTTTTTCATGCTCATGTATTGTTCTCAAATGCTTAATCATGTTTAAGGTAGTCTTTAATCTTAGCATGTCATCACCTTTTTGCTCTCACAAAGTGCATGCCATGTATGCCTTTGTAGTTAGATTACCCCGTGATGATTATGCTACAACTCAAGCTCAAATTAGACTAATATTTAACCTCAGATTAATTGTGCTTTAGCTAGACAGTTAATACTTTGGATAATTACCTTAGTTGTGATCAAAACTATCAGTTGGAGAAACATCTTAGACATAGGCGTAATTGACACCTCTCCCTTATCTGTCATAAGGATAAGAATAATTTCATGAGTTGAAAACATAGTATAGGTTAGTGGTGGAATTGAAGACCCTAGTATCCCATTGTCACCACTTGTATTTCATCCTTAGCCCATTGTCACACTACAACTCAGCCGTATCGGCACAAAACATCTGTGTTACTTGCACTTATTAGAATTCAGTTGAATAAGCCTTTAGATCACCTTTACGGCACCACAAGTCTCTGTGGTTCGACCCGTACTTGCCGCGTCTCCGATAGACGCCGTGCACTTGCGGTTATCACTCGTAGGCATAAAATCTAAACCCTTTTCCAGGCCTACCAAGTTTTTGGCGCCGTTGCCGGGGACTTGGCGCGTGCCCTGTTGTTCATTGGCTCGCTTCACTGATTTTCAACCCTGTATATATCTGCCCTGCATTGTTAGTTCTAGCCCTGCATCTATAACTTAGTTTAAATTCTTGCTGCCCTTTTACATTCTCGCATCTTCTATTACATCTTGCTCATTGCATCGTAGTTTCATTATTTCCTTTGATAGTGTAACATACCCCTGTTCATTTCATTAGCACTTGCACTTGCATCTTTAGTCGCATCTTCACTGTCACACTCTGTGCCCTCATCATCTCACTTCAATTTGAACTCAAATCGCTGGATTGAGTTGTTAACAACTAAGCTACATTACACGCATTACAATGACTACGCCTTATCATTAGCATTTGTAGTTAGCTTGTTTTATAGCTCATGTTGTAACATGTTGGCTCTGTGGTGACTTGACCTCATTCTTTTGTGGTTGCTTTGTCATTTGTAACTTGGTCCGCCCTGACGGATACCAAGTCTTTGTAATAAACCGTCATACTACAAAGCCTTCCCACTAGTTATAACCGAGTGTGCTATTTATTCTCTGTGTTTGTGACATACACATTTTCGGGAGCCGAGATTTCTCTTTTGAGCTAGCAGGTGCAAGTGGTAAGGCTGAGCCAACCCAAGGGAAAGCACAAAGCTTGAGGTGCTTGTTGTGCTTGTTGTGCTACCTGTGCTGTGGTGCGGCTGAGCCAACCCAAGAAAAGCGCAGGACTTGAGGTTAGTAATTGAATATTGTATGCTATGTGCCCTGTATTGCCCTGTGAATGTGCCATGTATGCTCTGTAAACTCCCCTGTATGAATTTTTCACTTGTGCATTATGAGCATGACCTGTGAACCATGTTTTGCATGCTAGACTAGCTGCCATGTAGCTGTTGAGCCAAGTTGCCGCCAAACCCTGAGCATGTTGTAGGGTTCTAGCATTACTTAGTTGCTGTGCCATGCTACTATCTGCAATCTGTGCATAGACCATCTGAGCGCCAATCTCCAGCCCCCTGAAGCTGTGAGTTGAGCTACACTTGAGGCTTCCAAGTTTGTTACAAGCCCAGTTGACAAACCTCTGAGCATTTATAAACCCTGCTGAGCTAAGTTGCTTTGTACACTAAGCACTTTCTTTGTCAACCAACATCCGGGAAACTCTCTCGTGAACACAGCCCACGAAGCCGTGAGCTTGAGCAAAGAACCCACATAACCTGGACTTGACCAAGTTGTACAATTTGCCCAATTGTTAATTTTTGTGTCTTTGTGCATAACCAAAACCCGCACATGAGAAACAACCCCGCATTCCCCGCACAAAACTCGGGCTCTGCTCAAATGCTAGGTTTGTACAACCGCACGAACTGGGCTCTATACACGCCGAAGCCCACATAAGTGAACAAAACCACCGGGCTGTACATTAACACGGGCCATCGATCCAAATCGAACAATTTGGCTGCATAAGTCGAAGCCCGCATCAATCGAAATTCTGGGCTCAACTCACTTCGGGCCGTGCGAAAACCGAGCTCAACTCAACCTAATCTGGGATATACATTTTTCAACCTGATCTGGGCTGTTAACCTGTTACCCAACTGCTGGGCTATACTTTCCCAACAAACCAAAAACCCAACAAACCAAATCCCACTAAAACCAAATGAAACCCAATAAACCAAACTGAGCCCACTTTCCATAACCTTTGGGTGTTTCTCTTTGAGTTCACTTTGAAAGTTAAATCATGTCATGATTTTGGTCTGCAACAGGGGATGGCCAGAAATCAATTAGAGAGCTTGCTTACGGGCATGCTTCACAGTATGAACTCCCCACATACCATAGTGATTTTAGGGAATCTTATGAGCCTTTTCAGGGCCCTGAATTCACATACCCTAATCATTATGAGCACATGCATCATCCACCACAAAGTTGAAAATGAACAACTTTCTCATACCCAGTCATCACTTTTAGATCAATTAGAAGCTCGATTATCTGCTTTAGAAAGGCAATTACATGAGCAATCTTTCGAATCTAATTTCCCTAGGCAATATGAAATGTATGCTTGTACCTTATGTGGTAGCTTAGACCACCCTGCTGAGAACTGCTATATTTTGCATGATTTTAGACAGTCTAGGGAAAACCAAGATAATCTAATATACGAATTGTCTAGAAGTGACTATGCTGGCAACTATTGGGACCATAATCAACCTGCACACATGCATCATTCACCACAGTGGGGAGATGAACAATTTTATACTCCCCCAACTCCTAGTTTGCAATCAATAATGGAAACACTCATGGAGAAAAATGCTAGGCTTGAAATGAATGCAATACATGACCATCCACATAGCAACATGTCTGAGTTTCCCTTCTCTAGTGAACCTCATGCACAACCATACAATGAATATCCATATGAGGAATGCATACCCACTAGTGAAGACTCTCCTTCAATAGAACAACTCAAGATGATTCTTCAAAGGAACCTGATTGAGTTACAAATTGATAGGATTGAAAATAGTGTTTCTAGTCTTACTCATGCAACTAACATTGAATATGAACCTAATCTAGAGGTAGATGAGTACACTAAAAATACTACAATTTTGAATGGAGAGATGAATTCTTGCTATGATGATGATGATGATGAATATGAAGAGCATGTGTATTTTGAAAATATAGTAGAATCTGTAGGTTCAGAGACATTAAGTGTCTCTCCTGTGAACCCTATGAGTGATGCTTCTTCTGATATTCATACATGTGTTGTTGATGTGGAACCTGTGCAATTGTCCTGTGAATGTGAGCATGCTTTACCACCTGTTTGTGACCTAGGAATAGCTGAATTGTCTGTTAACACAGATGATTCAATGCATGTGCCCGATTCCATGCCTAGGTTACAACATGATATCTCTCCTGATCATGTTGTGCATGAAAGTGATTATGATTATGACATGGAGATTGATGAATTGTTTTATGCAGGTGCACATGATTTACCCTCTTCTGACTTTAGGAAAGTGTGTGATGGTGCAAATGATTTTAAACATGAAAACAACTTAGATGTACCTAACCTCTCTCCTAAGTCACAAATTGAAACTCCTCCACCAAACCTAGGTGTAGTTTGTAACAAAATTGCAAAACCAACTCTTTAAGCACACATAATCAAAGAAAAAATGCCTAACTTAGGCCTAGAACTTTGTGCTTCCCAAGTCCTCTTGGACTATTTTGCATCAAAGTATAACACTTTTTAAAGAACCATTTCCTTAAAAAGTGAAATTAATTGTTGGAATGTGTATGTGAACAACCCTAACTCTAGTCATCTTTCTTAGCAAAACTCACTTTGAGTTAGACCTTGTGCATGATGTACCTTTAATTTTGCAAGATTTTGTTCTCAAAAACACATCTCTCGGGTTGACAAGTTTAGGTTTGGGGAAAATCTTTATTTATTGCCTAAAAACACACATATGCGAATCTTACTTGCACTTTCATGTTATATTTGTGTAAGTAGTTTGTTGATGTTTGTACATATTTTCTATTGGGTTGATCCTCAACTCTTTAGTACCTTTAACAAGATTTTGTTTGGTTTATGGGGGTGAATTTTCATTGTATATAATTCTGTTGGTTTATGGTGAATTTTCAAGGTAGGACTTGTTAAATTTTTCTTTCTTGCATCGGTTGAGTCTTCTTGTGCTTATATTATGCTAATCCGATATGATCTCCGCTGAGAATGTTGGATTCTAGCCTTGACTAATGAAGCTCAACCTTGCTCCCACCGACATCCGGTAATCTCTTCCCTTTTCTCTACTCAACATAGTTCTCTCGGTATGTGATTGTTTAAATTTTTCTATCTGTCGACACATTGAGGACAATGTTTGATTTAGGTTTGGGGGTACATATTGCATTTAGAGTTTTTAGTCTTTTTGTTTTACTTCATTTAAAAAAAAAAAAAAAAATTAAAAAAAAAATTAAAAACTCTTTTTGTAAAAACCTCCAACTTTTAGAGATTTTAGAGTCACTAGCATGCCTCTAGCTATGTTTACATAGAGAATCTGACCGAAATAACAGAAGTTAGAAGTACCGGAGAACACAATCGGGTTTCTTAGTTGATTAGAGCGTTAAAGTTGGATTTAACCATACCGGAGAGCAAATTAGGTGCTGTTTAGATATTCGGTAGTAGAATTGTGATCACCCATAGTGGAGACTACCCATTTTACATCAAGTGAGGCACCAACCTTCAATTTTTTTGCAACTTTCTAGAAAAGCTGTTAGAGTGTGTGTCACCGTACGTCAATTCCGGGTAGGAATGGTGAGCTACCCAACTTCGCACCACTTTCAGCACTACTTTTGATCTCTTGAGTGCTAGTTTTTGTCAATCATGAGGGTGACGTTTAAAGATGAAAACTACTTCTAAATACCGATTTGCCGTTAGCATCACTCTTTCTCTCAATCAGCAGACCCATAGAAACACATCATCGTCAGCAAACGGAGCATCATCAGAATATGGAAAGAAAAGTTGAGATAGTCCAAGGTTTATATGCAACAAAACAAAGAAAAGAAAAGAAAATAGGATGAGAATTAATGAAGTTTGTGAAAAATTAAGTTTTATTGTTTTATTAAAAAAAAAAAAAAAAAAATATTTCAAGTTTTTGTAAAGTTCAGAAGTTCATCATCAGCTATTGAAGACCGAAGACCGAAGATTGAAGACGTTTCTATGGTTCATATGAGAGAGTGATATTAATTGCCAATCGGGTGAAAAGGTAAGTGAGTACTCCCACCCCTTGCTAATGGTTGATTTCCTTTCTTAAAGATCATCAGAAAAAGATTCTTTTTGTCCACACTTCTGTGGAGTCTCCAGATTTTATTTCGGAAGGTTACCCTTCTTACCTACAACGTGTGCAGGATTTCTCTCTTATTTCCTCCCTGCACACATGAGAGACTAAAAAGCGATCTTTTTGAGTGCAATTATCATAAAACCTTAATGGTGAGGCAGAAGTTGAGACTTATGATCACAATCGAATCCGAATTCTTTCATATGGTATGGTTACTTCTCGCTCAGCACTTAAGGATGAGAATGCGTTCTTTGGTAGTTCTAACTCTGTTACTAGCATGAAGAAACTCTATGTCCTCATAGCTCCTTGGATGCTTGAGACTCTTTTACACTCTGAAGTTGGAGAAGGTTTTGTGGGTACACCTCTGGTAAACCCTCACGAGACTACAACTCGTCCACTAGGGACACCTAGGGGTTTAAAGGCTTAGTGCATACGCTAAATGCATTCGAGAAACCTGCGACAGGGGTATAGTTAGGATTTCTTCATTTCTGTTTCACTTGAGGACAAGTAAAATTCAGGTTTGGGGGTATTTGATGAGTGCCAAATAGTGCATATTTATACACCTTTTTATTGGCATTTTACTCATCTTTTGTGCTTAGAAATCAGATATTATCCCAGATTTTGTGTTTTCTTTGTTTTCAAGAATAAATATTTGTATTAATTAATTTTGTGTTTTTAGGCAATAAATAAAGTTCGGAGAAACTGAGGAGCCAAAGAGCGAAGAATTGGAGTCGAGTATCTATGGAGCAGATAGCCAAAGCCCGCGCGCGAATCAGTTGCAACTCATCTCAAGACATGGGCTTGAGCTAGACCCAACCCGCGACCCGGATCCGAGCCCGTCCACTCCAAGCCGTCGAGATTTCTATCTTCTACATCCAACGGTCGCTGCCTCCACTCGCATCGAAGTTCGCTGCTCCCGTGCAACACCAGATCACTCCAAGTCTCCCTCAGCCGTTCAGATCTCGTCTCGTTGCATCCAACGCTCGCTGAGGCCTTCTCATCACTCCTTCGATGCACACCGCTCAACATGAAGACCTATATACCTATACCCATTCGAGAAACCTCATTTCTCTTCTCTATTTCTCTTTCTTCTCCATACCGCCATCAGAGAAACCAGAGCAAAGTTCTGCTCTTCTTTTCTTCTCTCATACCGTCTGCAAAATCACCACCTCACCACCTCCATCATCACCTCTCCTGCCAGCGCCAACAACTCTGTCAGCAACACCATCTCTGCATCCGCACCTCCTCTCTAGGTCTAGGTTTTCTCTCACTTAGCTTCTCCAACCCTAGAAGCTAACTTAGAGAAAACTAGAACTAGGTATTCAACCAACAACCCTGACATGGAGTTCGAAGACGATTTGACAAAGGAGACCACGATTGAGCATGGGTGAGAGTGAATTGCATTTACTTTTCAATTTAAAATGAATTAGGGTTTGGGTATTTGGGCATGTATAAATAGGAGTGATTTGTGTTTGAAGAACCTTATGCCTGGATTAGCCAGAGCAGCAATTTTAGGTTAATTTTTGTCTTAGTTATGTTCTAAATCAGAATACTAGGGTTTAGATGAAACCCTAATTTATAACTGTGTTTTTCATGCTCATGTATTGTTCTTAAATGCTTAATCATGTTTAAGGTAGTCTTTAATCTTAGCATGTCACTGCTTTTGCTCTCACAAAGTGCATGCCATGTATGCACTGTAGTTAGATTACCCCTGTGATGATTATGCTACAACTCAAGCTCAAATTAGACTAATATTTAACCTCAGATTAATTGTGCTTTAGCTAGACAGTTAATACTTTGGATAATTACCTTAGTTGTGATCAAAACTATCAGTTGGAGAAACATCTTAGACATAGGGCAGAATTGACACCTCTCCCTTATCTGTCATAAGGATAAGAATAATTTCATGAGTTGAAAACATAGTATAGGTTAGTGGTGGAATTGAAGACCCTAGTATCCCATTGTCACCACTTGTATTTCATCCTTAGCCCATTGTCACACTACAACTCAGCCGTATCGGCACAAAACATCTGTGTTACTTGCACTTATTAGAATTCAGTTGAATAAGCCTTTAGATCACCTTTACGGCACCACAAGTCTCTGTGGTTCGACCCGTACTTGCCGCGTCTCCGATAGACGCCGTGCACTTGCGGTTATCACTCGTAGGCATAAAATCTAAACCCTTTTCCAGGCCTACCAAATCTCAGTAGAAAATCTCCAATTAGTAAATGCACATTACCAATTATTATTTTCTAAAGATATGCATTTAATTGATGGAAATTAAAAGCATATAAAACTAAAAACCTTAATTAAAAGATTCTCAATTTATTTCGATCCGGGATTCTCCTTTAGTTATTAAGGAATATCTTTGAACAATAATAGATAAGAATTACTGCACGTGTTCAAAGTATGTCGACATCTTTACTTTGTAAATCCTCTTTCATATTTACAATCTTGGAACCTAGTTGCCACACTTCCAAACGAGTTTAGAATTGGTTCATATGATTTCCAAGAACTATGTGATTGATCAAAAACATTCAATCACCATTCATGAGTTTAACGGTTCTACCAAACAAAAGTTCGGTTCTACCTCCAAGTGGCTACTAGGATCGGTCACACTAGTTTCCATAAAATGGCTAACTAAGTACCAGGATCGGTTACCACTTATTTATGGTACTTACTTGTGATCGGTTGCACAAGTTATAGGATCGGTTACACCAATTACTAAAACTTGTTAACCTACTACAAGGATCGATTAAACATCTCGTGATTAATCCCACCAAGTACTAGGATCGGTTACCCAATGAATAGAATTGATCACACCAATTACAAATATCGATCATACCATCTCAGGTGATTACTTAAGATTGGTTTCACTAATAAAATTCATACTGATACATAAGTCAGGCATTGTGAATAGTTTTTCCAAGATACATAAACAAGTTATGAGCGGTTATACTAAACACACATATTAGTAATCCAAAGATTTGCAATGAATAACAATACCAATAAGCCTAGCGATTTCCCTTTCGATTCACAAAACAAGTTTATGAATGTACTTCCTTTAAAAGAATGTAAAATATTGTTTCCTAGGACGAAATCTTCACCCATACCCATTCATAATCACAATAGCATTCATACGATTATGTCGATGTCTTATATACGAAGTTCAAAAGATAGGTTGTTATACTTCGTATTATAATTCCTTAATAATACATCTAACTAGAGTATAATCATTCACATCTTCGCAGTTATGTTTCAATATAGCATGACTTGAAAGATACATTAGCAATGAAACAGTTCAAGTCAAAATATTACTAACCTCAAGAGGAAGGATGATGTCGTCGTTGTAGCTCTTTACTTCTTCTCATTCTTCAAGTCTTCGAGTAATACTTGTATGTCTCATATGCTAATAACTTTCTATCTAACCTATACGAAGTTGACTCTAGTAAATAATCAAGGGACTCTTTAAATGAGTTTTGGTTCACTAAAATATGACAACCAAACTTGACATACCAATGCTTGGTGCGTTCAACCGAGCTATGCTCTAACAATCCCCCCCTTTGTCAATTTTAGTGACAAAACTCTTACATCATATGGATAAACAAATTACAAGAATTCATTATACATGCGCTTGATTCCAAGTTTCAACAACACAATAACCTTTATACATTCAATCCATAAATGCCGATGTTGACATTATAATAACAAAGCTAATACTCCCCCTAAAGGTAAGATAGGTAGATTTTCAATCCGCACGTCTTTGTTATTCCCTTTGTAGTAAGATAACCACAAGTATCAATATGATATGTTACTCCCCCTTAGTCTATGCTTTACTCTTTTGTTAGATATAACGTTTAAGCACCATTGTCCTTTCCTTAGTGATACCAAATCACTTGTTTACTCCATATATTTCTCCCCCTTTTTTGTCACAAAATGACAAAGGTACGAGCAAATAAAGGACAAACCGAAAGGATCTTACAAATCTCGAAAGACTTGCAACTTATAAGAGTTAAGCACGAGGGTTCCACACACCATTTTTGGATAACCAATATCAAAACCGAAACTACAAAGTAATTTTGTTTTGATATGTTACCAAGGAAACAATTGCCCGAAGCAATTTTCCCTAATATTTTAGCAAATTAAAAATCGACTAAGCACCTTAATTCTTTTGTTAAACCGATTGTACAAATACAATCGCTTGTTTGATAAGACCAAAATAAAGATCAGAATTAACTCTATTTTTCTCATCAGGTTCTAATTATTCGAACAATAACTTAGACATTTCACTTTAAACAAGACAAGTACTAGGTTAGTTAACTAGTATTTCTTGTTAAGGCATTCGATTAGACATGAATAACTGAATCCTCCACTTTGATAAGTCTAACTAAGATCAGAATTAACTTAGTTTCTCTTATCCGGAATCGAATTGGACTAAACAAATGATCCCGAAAACTATTGTTAAGCCATAAACAATTCATACAAACCAAATAAATCAACTTGCGTAATTATTTATCTTAAACGTAAGCAATTGAAACAAACATAGACATTAAAGCACCGCAATTGCACCGAAATTTCGTTAAGCCTAAACAATTGATACCAAACAATAAAGAAAGATAACAATAGTTTTTCTCAACCGGAAACAATTGAATCACACACACACATCCATACACAAATAATGGAATAAACATCATTTGTACCTAAATTTTGTTAAGCAAAAGCAAAATATATGCAATAAAATCAGGTTTTTCTTAAACAGGAAAATGATTAACTAACAAATTTTTTACCTCAAATTCCGCATCTTCTTCTCCCCGGAAAGATATGTCATTAAGCGCAAGTTCAAGTTAGAACTCTCCCCTATTAATGTTGTCATCCTCACGTAAGAACAAAATAACAACAACAACATAAACCTTTACCGGAGAAAGGTTGAATCGGTTTTAACTAATGCAAAAAGAAAAAGTTGAAAACCCGAAACATATATGCTTTTATGCTAAACCAAAAACGATTCAACATATTGTGACCTTTTCACACATGAGTTTCAATCGGAACCCCTTATGATCCTTTGATAAAACCTACCAACATGGGCTAGAACTTAATCCCGCTAAACCAAAAAGTCACCCAAACCATAAGGGTTGACACCATATGAGATCGAATATTAAGGTTATGAAAACTGAAATCAAACATCCCATAAACACATAGCAATAATATAAAGCATTCAAGCATAGGCTATGTAATCGAAAAAACTATCACAAGAAAAATTATAAATAATAATTTTATTCATAAATAATAGATATATAGTTTTATTCTTAATAGACCTTATACAGTTATTGAAAGAAATCAAAAACTGATGTCTATTTTTCTTCTTTTTGAATCTTTAATTTTATTCTTTTAGAGTTTCTTTCAATGTTGAAGTTGGATCAAAAGATTTCACAGGACTCCAATCATCTTCTATGATTTCTAATCTTGATTCAAGATTAATAACATTGTCACAAATCCTTTTCCATGTTCCTTACTTCACATAAGATTAGATCTAATTTTAGTGAAAGATTCTTGAGAAGATTATCATTCAGTGAAGAGATTTCTTCACTAGGAACATCTTGATGAAGCTCTGGAGATGAATCTGAATCACCATCAGAAGATTCGAGATGAAGTTTCTTGTTAGGAAACAATATAGTCCCGACTTTTTCGGTTTTGCAAGAGTTGCAGCTAGAGGTAGACATTCTGTTAGATCTCTATAAAATGAAGTAAGAGGTCTTTCCTCTTATAAGATTCAAAACTTTTTCTCAAAATCTTTGAGAATATTATTTCAATTAAATCCTTAACCGAAAAATCATTTCTAGAAATATTTTTATCCAAATATTTACATTTATATCCTTACTGTATACTTTTGAGTTTACCAAGTAAGGATTCATGATAACCAATTAGGTTGTCATTTTTTGGTTGTTGAATTTTCTTCCCTTGAAGGTTTCAACATTCTTACAGGTTTGAGGAAACATTATGTTTGAACTGTTCGGTTCATTGCTCAAATTCGATGTAAGATCTTGATGTCCAAAAATCACTTTATTCAATTTTTTACGTTGATTTTCAGAGGTGATTTTTGATCTAGTAGATCTTAACCTTTTTGATCTTGGAGAGGTATCAGAGCATTGTTTTTTATGATGTCCCCATTGTATGCATCGGAAACAAATCCCATAATTATTTCGATTGCAACCCTTAGGTTTTGTCGGTTTATTCAACCCTGTTTTCTTGTTCATTAATATATTCATATCAAGTGTAGATTTCGTTGAGCAGAAAAGTTTATCTCTCAATTTCAAATTCTCTGCTTTTAACTTTATGATTTCATCTTGACAACGATTGATGTCATGAATGAGCGTAGATACTAGTTCTTTCTCAGAGTGCCGAGAGAGTTCGATTTTCACAAGACGCTTGTTTAGTTTTACTTTATCATCCAGATAACTTGCTTTGATTTGATCAAGCGATGATTTTATTTCATTGATTTCAGATTTAAGAAACAAGTTTCTTTTATCTTCACAAGGAAACTATTGTTGAAAAATCTTAGAGGTGAACTCTTCTTGAGTATCCACTATTGAAAGTGTTTCAGAGTCATAGACTTCTGCAATAGTTGCAACTTGGTCTATCACATCAACTTGATTATTCTCTTTAGGACAATAGTCAAGTGTGGAAATATATGCATTTCTCTTCCACTGAGTATCCTTAGTTGGACAATCTGGAGAAATATGACCAAATTCTCTGCACTTGTAGCATTGAGGAATAATATCATCATCATCCCAAGTGTCTTCATATTTATATGAAGAAATTTGTTTTCCTTTCGACACAGGGGATTCTCTTTTTGGGTGTCTCAACAGTTTCTAGAGTCGTTGAGTAATAAGAGACAAATGATGGTTTAGTTCAGCTTCATTTTCAGCATCTTGATCTTCCTGATCTTGGGAGTTTTCCGAACATTGAATCAGAACCTTTTTTACGGATTTGTAGGCCAGATTGTCTTTTTGCTTGGATAAATACTCCTGATCAAATATGTTTAGTTTTCCAACAAGAGAACTTCTAGATAAAGAGGAAGATCATTGGCTTCAATGATTGCATGCTTCTTAGAATCGTATCTAGATGGCAACGATCTGAGAATTTTGCACACTATATCTTTTTCAGAAATAGTCTTTTCAAGTGAGAAAGAAGCATTAATTATCATAGAGAGTTTAGTATGAAACTCTTCAAAAGTGTCGTTGTCATCTATTCGAAGGTTTTCCCAATCGGACGTGAGAGTTTGAAGTCTAGCTTCTTTCTCTGATATATTCCCTTCAAATACGATCTGAATATTATCCCAAGCTTCTTTCGAAGTTTGACATGTTGATACAAGATGTTGTAGATCACGACTTACAGCATGTATAATAGCATTCAAACCATTTGAATTCTGCTTAGCAAAATCCTTTTCTTCGTTCGAAAAATCCACTAAGCGTTTAAACTCAGTTTTTGAATTTTCTACTTTCGGGCGATTATAACCATCGACGACTAATATCCATGTATTAAAGTTTCGTGATTGAAGAAAATATCTCATAGCAGATTTCCACGATAGATAGTTTGTTCCGTCAAATCTTTGTGGTAAGTTAATTGAAGTCGATTCATGAGAACTCGAGTTCA
Source organism: Papaver armeniacum (assembly GCA_023531295.1). Lineage (NCBI taxonomy): Eukaryota > Viridiplantae > Streptophyta > Magnoliopsida > Ranunculales > Papaveraceae > Papaver > Papaver armeniacum. Next base: position 139,692 of record JAJJWW010017760.1, read on the forward strand.
TTTCTTATAGGTTGGATCATACCAAACACAAATTGTTAGATCTTTTCGTGTTTGCCTACTCTGATACCAATTGAAAAGACGAGGGTACCCAAATATACCTCAATCTAAAACTTTTCCACCTATAAGTCCTTTCTCCGAAAATGATTGTCTATGGACTGAGTCGAGACAATACAACTAATCGGTTCACACTTCGTGTGATTGTCTATGGATACGAGATAGAGACAATACAACAACGAAGTATGATTACTTGATAATAGGTTCGGACTTAACCAAACATTATAGGATTGCTATCAAGTAATTAGGAGTTAACATTTGTGTATTTTACTTATAATTATAATAAAAACAATTATAATTGCAAAAAATAGAAAAGTAAAAGACACAACAAGATTTTGTTAACGAGGAAGCCGCAAATGCAGAAAAACCTCGGGACCTTGTCCAGAATTGAATACTCTCAGGATTAAGCCGCTATACAAAATCTAAACCAACTTCGTATAGTTGAGACCAAGCAACTAAACCTATAGTTCACTTAGTTCCGTTTGTATCCTTGCGTCTCCAACTCGCAAAAAGTCACGCACTTGGAACCCCGGCGGATCAAGTTTTGTGCACACCAAAGATTATGAACTCAAATAAGAAATCTTCTTTGTCTTCAAATCTTCTTAGATCTTCAATAAACACCTGCACACAATCAACTTGAATCATTTGTGATCAATCATACACAGAACGGAGTCTGTTAACAATGGATTATCACAAGACATCTTTAGATCTACAAACAGTCTAATGATCCCCGTCGATACTTCGATCTAGTTTGAGTGAATCTTATATTATAAGAGAAGATTCTCAAGCATAAACAAACTAGGTGCAATCAAAGTTCAACAACCGTTAGTCAATCAAATCAATCGAAAACTAATATTAAACTGCAATTATCTAGTTTCCCACCAACGGTACTCGTAGAGCTTCTCAATCCCACAGAAGTCTTTAAAACGAGCGGTCGTAAGAGATTTCACCTAATTAGCGTACTTTCCTCTCCGAATAGACGGCTCCACCAGTAACAACACAACAAGGTAGTTTTGCTGGCTCTGAGGATTAGTTTGCTCGAAATGCAAGCTTCAATATTTATAGACCAAGGAAGTTTGGACACCAAGGAATTTCCAAAACCGAATATTCTCAAAGATATGCAATAAACCCAAAATTGGTTTTCATAATTCCTGGAAATGCTCTGTCCAAATATTGACCGAAATCTTAGTAGAAAATCTCCAATTAGTAAATGCACATTACCAATTATTATTTTCTAAAGATATGCATTTAATTGCTGGAAATTAAAAGCATATAAAACTAAAAACCTTAATTAAAAGATTCTCAATTTATTTCAATCCGGGATTCTCCTTTAGTTGTTAAGGAATATCTTTGAACAATAATAGATAAGAATTATTGCACGTGTTCAAAGTATGTCGACATCTTTACTTTGTAAATCCTCTTTCATATTTACAATCTTGGAACCGATTTGCCATACTTCCAAGCGAATTTAAAATTGGTTCATCTGATTTCCAAGAACTATGTGATTGATCAAAAACATTCAATCACCATTCATGGGTTTAACGGTTCTACCAAACACAAGTTCGGTTCCACCTCCAAGTGGATACTAGGATCGGTCACACTAGTTTCTATAAAATGGCTAACTAAGTACCAGGATCGGTTACCACTTATTTATGGTATACTTACTTGTGATCGGTTGCACAAGTTATAGGATCGGTTACACCAATTACTAAAACTTGTTAACCTACCACAAGGATCGATTACACATCTTGTGATTAGTCCCACCAAGTACTAGGATCGGCTACCCAATGACTAGAATTTATCACACCAATTACAAATATCGATCATACCATCTCAGGTGATTACTTAAGATTGGTTTCACTAATAAAAGTCATACCGATACATAAGTCAGGCATTGTGAATAGTTTTACCAAGATACATAAACAAGTTATGAGCGGTTATACTAAACACACATATTGGTAATCCAAATATTTGCAATAAATAACAATACCAATAAGCCTAGCGATTTCCCTTTCGATTCACAAAACAAGTTTATGAATGTACTTCATTTAAACGAATGTAAAACATTGTATCCTAGAACGAAATCTTCACCCATACCCATACATAATCACAATAGCAATTCATACGATTATGTCGATGTCTTATATATGAAATTCAAAAGATAGGCATTATACTTCGTATTATAATTCCTTAATACTACATCTAACTAGAGTATAATCATTCACAGCTTCGCAGTTATGTTTTCAATATAGCACGACTTGAAAGATACGTTAGGAATGAAATAGTTCAAGTCAAAATATTACAAACCTCAAGAGGAAGGATGATGTCGTCGTTGTAGCTCTTTACTTTTTCACATTCTTCAAGTCTTCGAGTAATACTTGTATGTCTCATATCCTAATAACTTTCTAGCTAACCTATACAAAGTTGCCTCTAGTAAATAATCAAGCGAGCTTACTAACAACCAAACTTTACATACCAACGCTTGGTGGGTTCAACCGAGCTATTCTCTAACAGCTTTAAATATGAAAAATGGACAGAAAGAAGATCAACATTTGTCATGTGTAGAAGCTATTTAAACAAATAAACATTTTGACGATATTTCAACCCAAAAATTACATGAGTTAATTAAACCTTTCAAATTCTCTAGTGATGCAGATCAATTGAATGGATTTTGAACTATTCTTGATTTGCATCTTATGTCTACTCAAAATTTTAGAGAGGACGATTCATCGATATTATATATCAAATTTGTGATGCGTGGTTCAGGATAAAACATGCAAAACTCATTATGTAATTGTGATTCTTTGCACATGTTTATCAATTGAAGGAGTTAATTCATAGGAATAAAATGGTGGCTATGATTCTTTGCACCAAACGTCTTCATATCAGCGAGATAATTTCCAAACAATTATGTGGTTTAATTTGTTTCTTATCTAGGCTTGCTATAGGATTTTATTCTTGATTTTTATCTTTTTATATTTTATTATTAAATTTGCTTCATGATGCATGACTAAATAAAAATACAATTGATTTTCATAGAATTTCTCTATAATTGGTTATCATGGATCATAAATAAGTAACTTAATTTTGATTTAAGTTTGTGAATTTAATTGAAATTTTGTGATCCTTGATTTTGAGTTTTTTTTTTTTTGGTGTTTTATTTATTTATTTGTAGATGGAGAATATCATTACAAATTCAAATAATGAGATAATTCTTGTGAAATAGAGAAAGGGAAGAAGACGACATTAAGTAGAGAGAAGAAGAAGGGAGAAATTCTATTCATCATTATTTGTTTACAAAAGTTTGAGACTCTATTTATAGAGTTTACATACTTGGTGCCCAAGTAATGGGGTCCCACTAAAGTGGGCATCTACCTAATAAACTTTCCTTTATAACACTCCCCCTAGATGACCACTGTATCTAAGCTAATTGCCTCATTAAAACCTTATTAGGAAAATCCGAAGGGACAAAACCTGACTGAAGGGAAAAGAGCACAATTATGAGAAAACTTAGAACAGAGTTGGACATGCATCTGTTGCCTCGTTAAATCCTTGACAAGGAAACCCCAGTGGGACAAAACCTTGACGAAGGAAAAAGAGTACAACGTGATAGTCCAGTAAAATACCTTTTACTATGATGCTCCCCCTGATAAGTACTTCATTTAAATCTTGGCTTGCAAATCTTCGAGGAAAGATTTCCCAATTTCGATAAACGAATTTCTTGAATGCTGGAGACAACAATGCTTTCGTGAGAAATATGCCAGTTGATGAAGTCTTCTTTTGTGTTAGTCTTCTAATAGTAGTGTTCTCGAGTTTTCATGTTTCTTCCAATACATTAAGTACTTGTGTCTTGGATTGCTAGCTTCCAGAAGATGATTTGCAGTAGTAGTTGATGTAAGTTCTTCAACAAAGTGCCAAGATATGAATACCTTATCATACGTGAATAAAAATCGTATTTGTAAGAAGGAAATCCAATTCTTAGGAGATGATTAAGTTGACTTGGTTTAATCAAATGTGGGAATCCACTAAACAATCAAAATTGATACAACTCCCCCTTGGATGACCATCATGTTGAATTAAATTGCTTCACTAAAACCTTGCCAATAAAACCCAATGGAAAAAAATTTAGGCGAAGGAAAAAGAGCATAAATATCAACATTTTGAAAGAAAATTAAACGTCAATGAGATGTTGCCTCATTAAAACCTTGTCAGGAAAACCACATGGGACAAAACCTGAAACAAAGGGAAAAGAGTACAACTTTTGACGTAAATATGGATGCTAACTCAACTACATGAGTTTTTCAAAAAATAAGCATCAAAATAATAACTTTAGTCTATCTTAAAGACGAGTTTATGCTAGCATAATTCTAACTGCAGATTTAAGAAAGGAAATAAATAGACTTTATGCTGCTAAAACGTGGATTTTTGTGTTTTTAAGGACCCTTCAAGAGACCTATAAAGTTGATATCTTCAATTGATTAATCCGGATTTTTGGTTTTGTACCAAATTTCTAAAAACACTTAAAGGATTGTTAAACCTGATAATTGAGTCAGGTGGCTGCCAGAATATAATTTGAATCCTACAAGAATTACAAATACGAATATGGTCTCTGGATACATACGAGTCATTAGAAGACTACCACGCCAAATGCATCATATAAAGAGAACAATTATTAAACCAATCCTAGGGTTTGAGAAAAAAAATAAAACCCTCAAATCGTTTTTACAACGAAAATATTTCTCATATAAAGATGCAATATCACTACACCATCCTGTAATTAATAGGCTTGGCATGTTTAAGGTGTTAAGTTTGGATCCAAAATTGCATCAATCGAGAAATTAATCCAACCTAACTTGGATTGTATGCCAACCAATCACATATGTCGATATTTCCCTGCAGAGGGGTTAACAACCACCATCTTTAATTATTTCAGTAGCTACTATAAATTAATATTCGACAATGTTAACTAACTATGATCCCACACAATTCTCAAGTATATGCATATCTTGAAAAATTCACAGAAATACTGGTACCATCGCCCACAGGCGTTATAATCTCCTATTTTCCAAATGAGGAGTTTTGAGAATGTGAATCGTCTTATCATAGACTCTGTTGGAGCATATTTCTAGCCTATAAAAAAATGCTACATGCTTGGTAGATGTGATTGGATTTGCCTTTTCAAATGGCATATGCTTATTGGAAAGCTAAATGAGATTTTTTCACGCCTATTTAATGGCAACCTTTTTCTATTTGATCATGACGGGAGAGAAGTGATATAAACTTTAAGTTAATTAATGCCAATCTTTAATAGCATAGAGTCTCCCCCTGATTCTGGCGGAAATTGTCATCTCATATACGAAAAAAAAAATTCGTTGAGTATTATTCGATTAATTCAAGGACATATACTCATAATAATTTCTGGATTTTAACAATACCATTTGGACTGTAGATAATGACTTCAAAAGCCATACGAAATTTTCCTAAAAATAAAATTAAAATTGTAGTCTTTTTGATATACAAATTTAACTGAACCATGGGTTTTATTGGATATAACAAAAAGAATATAAAATATGCAACCAAATCTCCAATGACCTATAAGGCCGACGAGATATCCATCCACCGAAGAATAAAACTATGGACACTTTATTTGATCAAAGTAGATTAATTTTAAGATCGATATAGTCATTACAAAGACTAATGAGATAGGCTAACAAACCGGGTGCGCACCCTTTGAACTTAGTGTCCAATTCCAACTACAAGTGGAATTATTTTAAAATTTTGGAGATTTACCATGAGAAAAAAAAATGCTCAATATCCGTTAAGAATACATCAATTCCTCTAGGTGTTTGCAATTGTGAATATCATAATAACGATACTTTATATATATCCCTTTAGGACCGATAGGGAAAAACCAAATCAATTGGATTATATGATTCTTTTTAAGAAAATAAAGAGATCATTTTCGTTATTAAGGAATCCATGGTTTTCCCGTAAGAAATGGAAATCAATGGTTTATTAGTAGAAAAATAAAACCATAATCGGTAATGGTTTGTTTAAACGATTGTCGTTAAAATACGAGAGAAAAAAAATAGTGGCTAAAATTTCTTATAATGCCAATTTTAACATCTCCTTCCTCAGAATTGATGGAGAAAACCAATACCGGTTGGTATATACGATACACCAAAATTGCATCGACAAAAAGAAGAAAAAAAATGTCGACCTGGTCATCGCATAGGGAAAACCACTTCGTGGTTGATAGCTGGTTTCTTTAAAAAGAATAGAAACCAATCATAAAAATCACATGATCTTCATCAAATAGACGAAGATACCAAAATTGATTGGTCGTAGGTTTTTCAACCATGCATATGATTAACTACCGTAAAGGTATGTAAATCGCGATGACACCAATTTTTGGTGATTACAGTTTCATGAAAGAAATAGAAACTGTAGACCATGTTTCAATGGATTTTAATTGCACCCGAAAAATAACTTCGAGAAAACCATAATCGTACTCTCGTTGTTGGGTTGCAAAAATATATAAAATCCATGGCAAAAGAATACACGGATGTGTACACAAACAAAAACACCAATTACAAGTAATTTCCGTGATAAATTAAAAAGGAATCTAATCACATAATTGATGAAACAGTATACGATACTAAATAAATAAATAAAAACTTTTATAAGCTTTACTGTAGTTATGCCGTGTATGTGCATTAGCACCTTCGGTCCTCATCGGCAGTGGTGCCTTACGCATACAGTGCAAGGTGCATAATCACTTCAAAGCTCAATCCAGCTATATACGTGAGTGTATACAGCCATAAGAATATGCTTTTTATGAGATTGTATTTTACCGTGCTCGCCTAGAACAAAGCCAATGGAAACTTAGTTAGAATCCCATTAATAAATTATTGAAGGAAAAAAAATCAATTTAAAAGGGTTAGATAGGGATCGTAATCAATCTTCCTTTGCTCATATTGGTGGAGCAACGTGCATGATAACGTCTTGTGAAATAAAGAAAGGGAAGAAGACGACATAAAATAGAGAGAAGAAGAAGGGAGAAATTCTATTCATCATTATTTGTTTACAGAGGTTTGAGACTCTATTTATAGAGTTTACATACTTGGTGCCCAAGTAATGGGGTCCCACTAAAGTGGGCATCTACCTAATAAACTTCCGTTTATAACAATAATTAATATTAATGGTCCTAATTTATTTTATTTTATATTTAATATTTTTTTTATTTATGAACCTGATTATGAGGGAACCCACTAAAAATATATTCATGATGAAAAGAGGTTACAAATCTTACATCTGTCGGATGTAAATGGCTAGGATGAGACTGGGATGGTCGGATGCAACGTTTGTCTCTGAAAATGTTATCCGACCCTCCAAGGCTCAAAAACCTCTTCTGTTTTGTATAATAGACTAGTATATGACCCGTGCCATAACATCCCGGGATTTTGATTCCTGTAAACGACGGTTGGTAATGTCGTTTTCGGTTGTTACTATGGTTGGGATTTTGTATCACCCATGAGTCAAGCAATGTAATACTATATGAATGGGATATGTAACATTATACCTTAAACATGACCATCTAACATCGTGAACTCTAGGATCATGCTCGTCGTTTTCATCTTCTCAAGTATCTACACGCGCAGTTGCCATACTTTTGCAGACATATTTATAGTTGATAATAGATTCTCTATTTGGAGTTGGCTCAAGTCAAGAAATTTTTGGAAGAGGGCCAAGGTCTCAAGTCAAGAAGAGATCTTCTTAGTGTGAGTTTTCTTGTTTTGGGAGTAAGGCTTGATCTGTTTTTTCCTTTATTTTTTATAGTCGTTTGAAGTTGGCTTGGTAGCCTTGTTGTATGTTCTTGGATGTTTGGTAATGGCTCTGTCGGCCTCCTTGTGTTTGTGTTTCTCCTTAGCGAATTTATTTTCTTTTGTTTGTAGAGTTTGCTTTTGCATGCTTGTGTGCATGCTCGTCAGCTTGTGTTGGGTAGACTTTTTATAATACAATTTTAACCTTTTAAGTAAAAAAGAAAACAGATTCCTTATTTATTTTATTTTTTCCAATTACACCAAAACCTAATTACTGGTTCCATCAAATCCAAAGTTCTTACAAAGTGGTACTCGTAAACAGAAATTGTAATTCTGATTCTCATATGTTATGAAAATACCTCCTCGCTCAGTTAAGAAAGCGTTGGATAACATCATTATAGATTTTCATCTGAAAGCAGTCACTCCCAGACACCAAGCATCCATTAATCGAAATACAGAAAGCGAAACCAACCAAAAACATAAATATTGGTTGAGCAGGCAACACTCCAATCATATTAATGCACCCTTCAATCCTCATTGTCCGCCACCACTCTTATTTCTCCTTGCTAAGTCTTATTCAATGTTGGTTGAGCAGGAAACACCTTTGATATCTATTAGTGCTCCTCCGGTCATTAAACCTAATATTGTTAGTATATTTCTTCTTGGCAAGTCTTATTCAACGTTGGTTGAGTGGGCAACACCTGTGATATCTATTAGTGCTACTTCAGCCATTAAACCTGATATCGTTAGTATGATACTCCATATAGCAGGCATATTTTATCGTTAGTATGATACTCCATATAGCAGGCATATTTTATGCCACTGGCATATCGTCAGTGTGCATATTGCTACAGATTCCATGGCTGTGTATAATTTGCTCACTAATCCTAAACCTGAACCTCCTTGGAATTTCTTACAAATATGGAGAAGAATAAAGCATCTGAGAAGAAGTTTTGTATCTTGGAAAGTAACTCATTGCTACAGAGAGACTAATAGAGCAGCTGATCACCTTGCAAGGTTGTATACTAGTGATGCTTGGGTGGAGTTGAGACAGGAGGAGTTCTCTCCTGATTTTAGAGAAATCCTAGCTGCTGACAAGGCTCAACAAATCTACCATAGGCGCAGAAGAAGATATATTGTTTTTCTGCTTGTTCTTTCTGTTTTTTTTTTCTGTTTGTGTGTGTTTTTCTTTTCTTTGGTTTGGGTTTCCTTAACCCAGCGGGCCTTGTCAAATTAAAAAAAAAAAAATCCTATTTTTTCGAAATTTATTAGTCATACAGTAAAACTGGGGGATGATACACTCACCGAATTTTTATCCCGAACTGCATCCCAACACACACAGCCCCTGCGGCCCACTGGAAAAAATAGGGGAGGCTGTGTTTGAATCCCACCAGAATTTGTCTCAGGGATTTGGTGGGGACAAAAATTCGGTAAGTTTTTTTTTTTTTTTTTTGCTCGGTAAAAAGATTAAATAATCGTTTCTATTAAAGTATTATAAGGCGACTAACACATGCATTATATACTTAATAAGATCAATAATCAACAACCTAAAAACTCAATATCATCCCTCACTCCAGAATAAAAGTAGCACTGGTGGAGCTTATCCTCTCTCGTATTGGTTGGTGAGTGTAACCTCGCGCTCTCATTAGCTAATTGAGAAACCATTCGTATTCATCGGATGAAATTTTGTTAGATATGGTGCGTTGATCTGACAATGTGTGGTGTAGATTGGGTGGATTGCTGGGACACACGCGATGGACGACCCTCATTATTTAGAAAAATTGCTATATTAATTCCGTGCATTTATTGTGAAAATACAGAAAATAAAGAAAACTACTATATTAATTTCGGACATTTATGATTAAAATAAAAAAAAAATCAATTCAACGTATTTATGGAATAAAATAAAATAATTTATATTTTTTGAATCTTTTATAATTTCATGTATTTATTATAAAAATAAAAAATTCAAATAAAGAAAACTACTATATTAATTTCGGACATTTATGATTAAAAAATAAAATCAATTCAAAATATTTATGGAATAAAGTAATATAATTTATATTTTTTGAATATCTTATAATTTCATGTATTTATTATAAAAAAATCCAGAAAATAATAAAAAATATTATATTAATTTCGTACATTTATGACTGAAATAAAAAAATCAAACTCAACATATTTATGGAATAAAATAATAAGTTTTAAATTTTTAAAATCTTTTGTAAGGAAAAAATATTGGTAAGCATAAATATTCGAATTATTTTTGAAAATGAAAAGTTAAATAATTATTTCTATAAATCTTTTTTTACACAGAACTTTTGGTTGGCAGCCTAGCGACAAGCTGAGCTCCAACTCCTCTTTGAATAGCGATACCTAAACGATAGAAAATAAAACTACCTAATCCACTACTAGCGTCATTGCTAACCAAACAATTCCTTAGACGTTTGAAAAAAACTAGAGTGTCTTCTCCAAGCTTTCCTAAGGTAGAGAAGGCCAGAACTCCCAAACCATAGCCATGTGCAGCGCACTTGTAAGATGAAAAAATATTTGAAATTATGTTAGAAAATAAGATCCTATATTCATTTGTTAAAGAATTATTTTTCATGTTGCAAGTATTTAACTCATTTTGGAAGTTTTGGATCCTTTCTTATTTCTTCTTTTTAATTGTCTTCTGTAATCAAAATAAGCCTAAATTATAACAAAATTATATAAATTTTAAGATATCCATTGATATTATTTTCGAAACCAAATATTTTTTTATAGTTTGGTGACTCCCTATAAGGCACTATAGCAAGAGCCTCATTGTTTACATACTGCTTTTTGCTTCCCAACTGTTTGCTTTTCTTTTGTTCCTTGAAATTAAGGTTTATGATGTCTCATCTATTTTCGTTATTTGTTTTGCAAGTATAATCAGTACTTCCAAAAGAAGTTGCCGCAAAGGGAGAGTTCTTGAACACTGATATTAAAGGTGAAGAAATTGATCTAATAGGCTTCTGTTGGTGTTTAGTATTTTGTTTGATTTTTTTGTTGATGTTTTTAGGATTTTGTTTGATTTGTTTGTTGATATTTAATTGGTGTTTAGGTTTTACGTCTGGACTGCATACCGGGTACCATGCTTAACAGTAGCTCCATATCCTTCACGTTGAGGTATAGCTAAGCAACAACTTTAAGAGCCTAATTTTAGAAAAATCTATTAAAAAAAAATTAATAAAACATCAGCATCATTGTTTGTTCCATTATATTTGTTTTATGGATGGTGCGATTGTATCATTTTTCTGGATAAATAATTTCAGGTACGGCCTCCGCAATAAGGTGGTGATGTAATTATTACTCCTATTTTCCCTCTTCAACTATGGATACTACTCTAACCGCCTTTGGTTATGACTATTAGAAGGTAAGTGTTTCACCTTGCTGCACCCGCTTACCTTACCTTGATTATTCCAAAAATTTCAGTGTGCACCTGGAGAGGCTACGTAACATGGCTACATTTTACGGTTGATTTTGATACACTTGCATCAAAATCTGATTTTACCAAAATCTTACTTTTTTTTTTTTTTTTTTTTTTTTGTTAGCGAGCAGGGGTCAATGGGAAAATTGGGTTTCAAACAACCATAAATGTTGTTACCGACTTGAATTTCTTATTCATACACTTTTTGATAATCTATGCTACACCTTACAACCAGTAAGATAATATAAGGTTAAAATATCAATGTTTTTTTTTTTTATTACTACTAATATCATGTGGTATAAAGTGATAGTAATTAATTAAAGGTAAGATTTGATATCTGACTCTAATTACTTAACTACTGTTTTCAATTTTTAGGTTGAAAGAGCAGCTCTATAATCAGATTGGTAGAAGTATCTTCGTCATAAAAGGTGATAGCAGGATTTGGAGCACCCAAGCAATGTACAGGCATTTTCGAAATATCGAGGAGTCCATCGAGCCTATGCACATGATGGTTATGTGTTAAATAGATGTTTATGGTAATTCATACATGCATTTTTATTGTTGGTTAAAGTAATTACCATACTTGATAGCTTAGCGTAGATAAAGACAGACCGAACTCTAATCAACTCTCCAATCTCTTTTTTAAGTTTTTGTAGAACAACACATAACAAAGTTATGTGCAAGTTCCCATCAATTTCCTGTTTTTTTTTTTTTTAAAATTTTCTTTTGAAGGTTTAGAAGAAGGTGCAGCTTTTGACTGAATCGGATTAGTGTTTGTACATCTAATTTATGCTGCATTTGGAGATGGTGATATTAGATGTATAACTACTAACCCTGTATGAATTGAGAAAAACCACGGATTCCACATGTTGTCCATTATTACTGCTTGGCAAGTTGGGTTACTTAAGCACATTCCGTTGGCTTTGTTAATATATTAATACATGATAGATGTACATCTTCCATTTGAGCTCATTTAAGAGATTTCATTTTGTTCCCATTGTTAGTTGTGGATGATTATTTAACGTTCATGGTGTTAGCACGCTTATTTGGTGCTTGACCATCTGCTTGAACTCTTCAAATTGGAGTGGTAGTTATGAGGCTTCATCTAATGCATCGTAGCCTTGAATATTTGTGAACAAGCTTCTCAAAGTCCGCGGTATTCCCAACCAAGACTATGGGCTTTTTCATTTTGTAAATGCCCTTGCATTGTTTATGGTTCGTGTTATAAAAACACACCCATATGTTCTCTCTTGAACTGCGAATCATCTGAAAACAAAACCAGCAAATTCAGTTCATGGAAGTTGGCTTCCAACCTTAGAAATTTGTAGGATCCGTTGCCATCCGGATAATCATCCATTTTAATATGATTTGACAATTTGTTCTTATTTCCAAAGTGACATGTAAAACGCTACAGATTTTCTGCTTCAAAAATAAATAAAAAATATACAGACTTTCTTGGTAAAGTATGATTTAATAGTGTGTACGGGTTTAGGGCACAATTATGCAGTGCTCATTTCTTAATTTGCTAATTTGTTATTCATATCCTTTGTGACTTTGTTTAGCCCAAAAATAGTAATTACGTACAGTTGTACATTCATATTTCATTAGTCCACATTGTGCTTTGCCATTGCTTGATTACGTCACGGTAAATCATTCCGAGACTTTTCAATGCATACAATAATTTTGTCGATCAAATTCTTAACATTTGTTTTTTTTTATTGTTCATTTAGCATCCCTTGACATGCTCATTTATTGATAAAAAAAAAAAAAGACATGATCATTTCTTAGAGTAAAGACTTCAAGTTGTAACAGGGACTTACTTAGTAAGTAGGTTCATAGTGCAAATTAAGGACGTTCATTGGCGGATTAATTGTATAGTTTGGACGATACAAAGGTCGTGAAAAAATATCGTTGAAAGACCTGAATCCTTTCAAACCCCTAACTTAAAATGATTTTATTAGAATCCTATTATTGGGCTGCACAAGGTTGACTTTTTTGGGGGCTGCATAGGTCATGAAATAGTAATAGCCATAGCCGGTTATCCGGCTATTTTACATAATGACTAATTTGCCCCCGATTTGGTTACTGCTAATTATAGTGATTAACTAAATTAATTATTAGATTAAAATTTCGAAAATGAAAACTTTTTTTTTCTCTTTTATTTAGGATGAGGATTTTTCTGAACTTTTAAAAAAATTCTTATAAGAATATGATGAAACATATCCTCGAAGTATTCCTATAAACCTTATACTTCACTCTCATTACAATTTTATTGATTCAAATCATTAACATACACCAAAAATCTGTTTTTTTTTTTTTTTTGCACTTACGGCTGGGAAATGTTTTCTACCCAACCGCCACCGACACATTTCGGCTGAGAAATGAAGACGTTGTTACGACTGAGAAGTGATGAACTCCTAGCCGTAAATATGAGCTACCAGTGAAAACTCTTGGTCGTAATTGAAAACCATCCTTACCTAGCCGTTTTATTAATAAACCCGCCGGTTATGATTCATAAATACCCAACCATACCCGTTTTAGCTAATACTCTAATTATTTTTTATTGGGTAAATAAAGATTACTAACTAAAGATTTCTCCTTATTTTTTTTTACTATCGTCACATGATTTTAATGTAGTTGCGAAACAATGGAAAATCAAGCTAAATGTGGACACAAGCCCCTCCAACCTTGGATTGAACGGGGTGGTCCCACCCATTCCTTAAAATCCGACCCCTATAAATCCAACAACAGAGCAGCTGGTAACATCACTAAAATCTAAAAGCAACTTATTACAAGTTCAGTTTATAAAGGCAGAAATAGCAATGCTTAAAACCAATACAAGAAATAGAAGAAATAACAATATTTTGTTGACGCCCAATAATCACGGGATCTATTTCCTCTATAATCGGGATTGATGCATGCATAAGCAGCTGTTCACTCTCTCAGTAATAATCTTGGGATTATACAGAGCATTTTCCTCAAAGAAAATATTACATATCAACCATAGTTTAACTACACGGAGTATATGTTTTATGAAGAAAGATACATCAATGCATTTCCTTGATTACGACTTCTTCAACGGGAAGCAATTCATAAGCTTTTTACAATTTTGAGTTTGTAATCTATTTTATATTAATATCATGTTTATCTTTTAGTATATGTAATGTAGTTATTGATACAACTATATAATGAGTGTGATTTTTCAAGGAGCAGTTGATTTAATTTGGCCGCTTGATTCTTAACGCAAGTATATGATTTTTGAGTAAACATATATCAATGCATTTCCTGGATTAATTTGGAAGCACTCCATATGCTTTGCACTTTTTAGAGTTGGTAATCCATTTTCTACTGATATTATTTTTTTAGCGTCTCTAATATCAGGTATTGATATAACTATAGAGTGTGATTTTTCATTTAACTACATCAAGTTGAGTTGGCTGTTTGATTCTTAATGTAAGTATAGATATGATTTCTAAAGATAGATATATCATTGCATTGATTAGATCTTCTTCAACGGGAAGCACTTCCTGTGCTTTGCACTATTTAGAGTTGGCAATCTATTTATATTAATATCGTGTTTCTTTTTAGCGTCTTTAATATCATATATTGATTGATACAACTATACAGTGAGTGTGATTTTTTATTTAACCACAAGAAGTTAAAGCACTGATATATCTTTCTTCGTCGGGAAGCACTTCACATGCTTTGCACATTTTTATTAATATCACTTTTTAAATGTCTCTAATTTCATATATTGATACAACTATATAGTGAGTGTTACTTTTCATTTAACTACAGTGATTTCAATTGGTTGCTTGATTATTAATGCAAGTATATGATTTATGACTACACATTCTTCGACGGGAAGCACTTCATATGCTTTGTTCTATTTATATTTGGCCATATATTTTATATCAATATCGTGTTTCTTTTTAGTGTCTCTAATATAACTATTGATAGAACTATATAGTGAGTGTAATTTTTCATTTCACTGTAGGGAGTTAGATCCTGAAATAGTAATTGAGTTGGCCGCTTGATTTTTAGTGCAAGTATATAATTTCTGAAGAAAGATATATCAATGTATTTCCTTGATTATATCTTCTTTGACGGGAAGCACTTCATTTGTTCTGCATTATTTAGAGTCAACAATCCATATTTACTAATATCGTGTTTCTTCTTAGTGTTTCTAAACATCATATATTGATTCAACTATATAGTGGGTGTGATTTTTCATTTGAATACAGGGAAATAGAGCCCTAGAGGAGCAGTAGAGTTGGCGGTTTGAATCTTAATACAAGTATATGATAAACAATATTCGACCGAACTGGAAGCCATTATTGGAGTTTTGAGGTAGAATATTATTAGGACTTTGTTTCCTTACTTATAAGTAGCAAAAATTGATTAACCAAGAAATGTGTATTCTAAAATCTAGCAAGACTAAGTATCGTTGTAGTGCTACTGGATTAGTAGACTTCAAATCTATCCTTATCAAATATTTTTAGAGTATTGATATTGGCAATTTCATGAGCTACTTACTGATTTCAAAAGTTTGATAATTTTACAGGAATATTTTCTTTAAGAGGGTTTATTAATCTACAAAACTTTAAACACTATTTAATTGGTGAATTTGGTTCCAACTGTTAATATAGTAAATCAGAATGGGTGGTTTCACATACAGTTGTTAATTGGAACCTCTTAGGGACGGGTGCGTGGCAAAGCCCTGCCTCACCAAATAGGAGCCAATTCCCATAGTACCTGATGTTTAGGTATCATGTTGGTTGGTGTTTAGGTATCATGTTCGTTAATTAGTAGCTTCTAGATAACATTATTTACTTATTAGTTAAATATTTATTTTGTTTAATGTTCATGATTAAATGTTTTGAATTAATGGATGAAATTAATTTTTTTAGTTACTTTCATGAGTTATCAAGGCTAGCAGTGTTGAACATGTTATATTTGTTTTTTTTTTTTAGTATGTGAGGGTTTAATCTAGTTTTATGCTTTAATATCTAGATTTTAGTTTAATTTTATTTTTGAGATTACTTAGACCTATTTATTTTATTTTATTTAAAAAATTGTTTACTGGTTTTATTTTAGATTACTTAGACATATTTATTTTAGGGTTTTATCTGGTTTTATGCTTTAATATCTAGAGTTTAGTTTAATTTTATTTTTGAGATTACTTAGACCTATTTATCTTAGTTTATTTAAAGAATTGATTATTGTTTTCGAACAAAGATATCTTTAGAAACCATTTTTTTCTTACGGTCGCATCACACATTAGACTAAGTAAATGAGCTTACTAATCGGCCTCTGTAGAGTTATAAGATTTCTCCGCAATTAACTAACTCTTTTATATAACAAGAAAGATTATTCTAGACGATGAACAGTGGAAAAATAATATTTTGTAATGAATTTATCTGCTAAATCTCCTAAAAGATCTATGGGTACATACATAACCTAATTTTTCAGCTAATATTTTTTTGAACCGTTGTACTCAAGTGTAAGAAGATCTTTCTAGAAACTTGAATGTGGGGCTTATCTAAAGTAAAAAAAGTGTGTAAAAGAAGCACTATAAAAGATGTTAGATGGCTCTATATACCCTTGGAAGAAGAGAGTAAACAAATTGGTAAAGACCGAGATGTAACAATGAAAGGTTCAAGTCAATTATATGCTACGGTATAAGAATTTTTTATCATTTGAGATTGTGTTCAAGTCATTTAGGCTTCGTTTGGTTTCTTATTCATTAAATTTATCTGATATTAGATTCTTTGATTTTCTATTTATTTTGGTAGGGTTTGCGTTTTTTGCTTTTTGCCTATTGCACAACATTACTTGCATTAGTGTAGGGTGTCTTTGGCAGCAAGGAAGTCAAGAAAGGCCTCAAAATGGCAGTTATAAAACATGCTTAATTTCTGAAAAAAGATATATCACTGCATTTTATTGATTACATCTTTTTTGACGGGAAGCACTTCATATGCTTTGCAGTATTTTAAGTTGACAATCTATTTTATATTAATATCGTATTTTTTTCATTCAACTACAGGAGTTGGAGCTTGGAAGATCAGTTGAATTGATCGCTTTATTCTTAATGCAAGTATATATGTGAATTCTGAAAAAAAAATATATCAGTCCATTTTCTTGATTACATCTTCTTTGACGGGAAGCACATCATATGCTTTTCACTATTTGAAGTTGACAATCTATTTTATATTAATACTAGGTCTTAACCCGTGCCGTAACAGCACGGGAAAGGATATGTGTTTCAAATGTATCCATCGATTCATACATGTCGTAATTGTCTGAGAAAAATCGAACCGATCGATCCAGGTTTAAATATTTTAAGGAGTTGGCTAATAAACATGTCCTTATCCTCGAATCTTTTAATATTGTGTATGTAAGTCATACAACCCTTTGGGACAAACATATTTAATCGTTAGAGAAAATCCTAAGGGCAGTAGAACATTACTTCGTTCACTACTTCAAAAAAATATCATCAAAGGTCATTCACCAAACTTGTAACAAAACTAAAAACACCTAAACTTACTTTAAAATCAATTAGATTAATATTACAAAATCTGTTAGCATTAGAATTTAATTTTTCTCTTTGATATAAATTGTTGGGTTCCCAATTTACATAGATTTGTGTTTATTCATTTTCTTAAAATTTATAATAATATTTAATTTTTGATTCATTTATTTTCTTGTCTCTTTACATTCTATTATCATTGAACTATTTCTCAAGCATGCATAATTACACGGGAAGTTGGGAGAAATGACAAAAACAAAAATCATGACAAAAAGGGGAATAAAGAAAGATGTGAGAATCATGAATCGAGCATGCACAATTAATTGGGGAGAAATGACAAAAACAAGCCTAGCATAATCATGAATAATCACGGAGAAATAATGACAGAAACAGAAACCATGACAAAAAAGGGGAATAAAGAGAGATGTGAGAAACTGAACCGATTACAATTAATTCGCGTGTAGCCTTGTGTTTGGTCAATTTTTTTTTATAGGTTTCATTTTTCTTCCTGCCCCCACCCAGCAAATCATAAAATCACAACATCTTCTTTTTTGGAATAATTTGGCCTTTAAAAATTGTTTTAATTTTAAAAAAAAAAAAGTAATTTGAAAACTAAAATCAAATTAAAACAAAACGAAGAAAAATAACCAAGGGTTACTAAATAATTTACCTATCTTAGGACACCTTTTGTCACCTACTACCACTACTTCCTCCACCACCACATTATCGTCACCACTCCACCAGTCTCACAAATATCCACCACCATTATCCCCACCGCCGATCCACCACCACCACCCACCATTAGTGCTTAAATTACCTATTTTAGGACCCCTTTCTCACCCTACTACCACTACTTCTTCCACCACCACATTATCGTCACCACTCCACCAGTCTCACCAATACCCACCACCATTATCCCCACCACTGCCCACCATCACAACCACCATTAATGCTTACTGATATGGTTAATATCAAATAAATTTATTATGTATCAACAAAAATACATTCATTTGATTAATTAAAGAAAAATTTATTATGAAATATCTATTGAACATTTATTATTAAATTTTAATTAAACGTGATCATTTATAGCGGCCTAGTTTGGTAATGCTGCGGCTTTTATAAAAGCACTTTTCTGATGTGCGTTGATGATGTCTTTGTCTTTGTGGGAAAAAGCGATTAGACGTTTGGTAAAATATTAATTAAGTTAAAGCTGATTAAAAAAGCAATCAAAGTGTGTTTGGTAAAATATGAGATTCAACCATTGTTGTTGTGGCAAATGACAAAAACAGACATATTTCTGAAAATAGTTTTATTCAATTTTATTGGGTTTAAAAATAATTAAATTTTTTACAATTAAATATTTATTATTAAATTTACTAATATTATGATTATATATATATATATTAAAATACTAATTGTTAATTTTTTTTATATATATATATAATTTTCAAACAAAAAATTAAACTAAATTTAAGTAATTATTCAATATTTATTTTTATTTTTGACCAATTAAATGGAATTGTATCATAAAACGGTTTGAAAATAAAATATAATAATATTTAAAAAATAAAATGTAAGAAATAAAAAGTTGATTGTATATATACTTAAGGGTAATTTTTGTCATTTACAAAATAAAATAGAGACAAAAAGGATAAATCAAACATTAAATTTAGGTAGGACCAAAGCTTATGCTTTTGTAGCTTTTAAAAGCTCCTCCTCCCCTTCTTTTTAAAATTGAGGTATTTGAGAAGTGATTTGGGTAAAAAGTACTTTGATTTTTTTTTACCAAACACCAATTTCAAAAATTATTGACATATATAGGTTTTGAAAGTGATTTTGGAAAAATAAAAGCATTACCAAACCCAACCTAAATTTGATCGTTCTGTATCTAGCCTAACTTGTCCAAACTTTGTTTTGTATTACGGAAATGTAATCAATTTTATTTTAATACTAAAAACGGTGATTTATTCGATTGGGTACTATAAATAGTTGGGATCCCATTTGGGTGATTCAGCGGTCATGTTCATATTGTCTTATATGATTTAAGTATCCTCCTCAAAATATTTGTGTTTTGTCCTTACCAGTTGTGATAAAAACAACCAACTACATCTATCACAATACCATTTTGCAAAGACACAAAACTATTATTGTCCACTACTAATAACTAAGATCCACCACCGTACGTAAAAACCATCCACGCCCACTATTTTTTCAACCACTAGTAACGTTACCACCTCCACCACTCACAAATATCCGCCACTGTTTCCACCACCCACTGCTTCTTTCACTACCACCATTAAAAATTATTAATATAATTTTTAACCGGGGTCGTTGTAGTACAATGGTAAAGTCATTGGGTGATGATACCAGTTACCTGAGTTCGAAACTCGCCAGCACCAAATTCTTTACCGATCAATATATATATGAGCAATTAATAGGACACTAATTAATAAAGTATTTATAATGGTTATTTGAAAAAACCACGGCCGTAGATTTATCCCTCCTAGACAAATCTTGGCCGCTCTTTATCTAGCCTAACTTAGCCAAGCTTTGTTTTGTATTATAGATCATATTTTATCATTTAAGAACAGGGAGTTGGATCGTCGAGGAGCACTTAAGTTAGCACTTGATTCTTAACAAGAGTATATAAATTCTGAAGAAAGATATAATAGTACATTTCTATTGATTATACCATCTTCGACGGGATGCACTTCATATGATTTTCAGTATCTAGGGTTGGCAATCTATTTTATATTAATATCATTTTTTTTTGTCTGTAATAACAGGTACTGATACAACGATATGGCGAGTGCAATTTTTCATCTAACTACAGGGAGTTGGAGCTGGAGGATGAGTTGGCCGCTGGATTTTTAATGCAAGTATATGATATCCTACCTAAGAAAAGTAGGGAGTATATAGCAGGTGAAGTAAAAACGAGATGCGGCCCAACTAGATGCCATTGGTACTGGTGTTTTGAGGTAGAATATTGTTATGACTTTGTTTATTTACTTTAAGTTGAAAAAATTGATTAACGAAGAGATGTTATATGGACATTCTAAAATTTAGCAAGACTAAGCGTAGTTGAAGTGCTACTTTGAATGACAGACTTCAAATGCAAATTTTCCAATTATCTAGATCGTAGATGTTGCCAATATCATGATATACTAATTGATTTCAAAGTATACTTTTTAAGATGATTTCTTAATCTCCGACATTTTAAAAGTATATAATTAGTAAATCTGGTTCCAATTGTTAGACTACTAAATAATAAATGTAATTTTCATTATACATTGCAACTGTTAATTGGTATTCCTTTTAGGACGGGTGCGGGCGAAGCCCCGCCTCACCAAATGGGTGACGATTCCTATCGTACCCAGTGCGTAGCACGGGTTTCAAGCTAGTAATAGATATAAAGATCTTATTTAGTTGGTCTAAAGAGTCATTATTTTTGATATATATTCTCATCATAGTCAGTTTCATCTCTTCGAGGTTCATATTGGTAGCTTCCAAAACATTTCTTCGAAAGCCACGGTTAAAAAAAGAAAGAAAGAAAAAAAGAGGAAAAATAAAATAAAATTCTCACGGAGTCTCATAAACATTTCATTTTTTATCGGCATTTCAACGTTTAATTTAAAATGAGAAAGTGAAATTAATACTCCCTCTGTTTCTGGAAAAGAGATACTTCACTTT